>JAAEAF010014907.1:0-269316 GCA_011037195.1 Triatoma infestans
GCCATGAAGTAGCAAAGAATTACCAACGGCGAGTTTTGTTGGAGAATATGTAGTAGTCAACACTTTGTAGTTCCTATCGCTGTTAAAATGTTTTTGTATCATTGCCCACTACCACTACAGTTTCCTAATTTACTCCAAATCCGTGGTCTATGGTTTTGAAACTCCGATAGCTCGTTCGGCGTTAGGTGGTCAAGTAAGTTCTCCTGAGTGGTTGGTTCTACTATAAAAATTTGTCCTTCCCCGCATTGGACTGTTTGGCCTCATCAGGATACAGCCCCCTTCGGCTTAAGTGACCTACGATTTTTTGTAGAAGGGGCCCACCACATTTGCGACCTTCACGGTCTATTGTGTCATACATAACATTACTCTTGAACATTGGCTGCTGTTAAAACTAGGTCGTCCGCAGATTTTAGATTATTTAATAATTTACCACTAATACAAATTCTAAAGTTAGCAAGCAGTTATTATTGGACGTTAACTAGTGAATCACGGCATATTACCAATACCAATTGGAATCAGGTACTGACATATTTGTAAATTCTGTTTTTTAAAAAGTAGATATTTAAATGAAATTAACTTTAAGTAATAGATAGATTTTGCAATTGTTTGTGTATATATAACTAATTATTAGAACAGAAATTATTTGATTTAAATATTTCGTTATTTGAAGGAACTCCACCTCTTCCCAGGTCAGGATGTCAAATGGTAGCAACTCCTGAAGGCAAGATAATCATTTGGGGTGGATACAGTAAAAATAAGGCAAAGAGAGATATGGAAATTGGAATTTGCCATACTGACATGTTTTTACTATCACCAGAAAGTAAGTAAATATTTATCTTTCATTTAAGCCTGGAACTAAATGCGGGCCAGAGCAAGGAATCATTAACTAAAAGAATCGTAAAGGATGCATTCAGTTAATTAATAATATTTATTATATTTAATTTTTTTATTCATTTCAAAAAATTATAATTCTTTGTAGAAGGTGATAGCATGGGATTAAAATGGAAATGGAGTACCATAAAACCCGGTGGAATTAAATGTGGCCCCAGAAGTGGAGTTTCCGCAATCTTATGGGGTAATAAGGTATTTACATTCGGTGGTTCTAGCGATCACGAAACTGAAGAGGAATTGACAGCAGAATTCCACAATGAATTGTATACGTTTGATATTCAGAGAAATGTGTGGTCTGAAGGTATTTGTGTTTTCAAAGCATCGTTAATATTATATTATAAACTTAAGTGTACTTACCTTGCAATCCTTTTGTCTTTTAGTAATTTTAACTGGAAAAAAAGAAAATGCAAAACCCAGAAGAAGGAAAGGAAGTGCCAATGAAGATGAATCTGTTGAAGAAGAAAGTTCTTCTTCTCTGGTCAGTGAAATGGAAGTAAGTTCGTAACTGAAAAGTAATTTGTTTGGTTCGTGGTTGTTCTCCTGGCAGATCATCTAGAATCTAGATTATCAATTTATAAAAGCCATGTAAGAAAAAAAAAACTCTTGGCTGGTTCATTTGATCAGGGTTATGGCACATCATAGTCCTATTTCCAAGTATCTAGCATATGCTTCTAGAATCTGGTGTGGAAACCCATCGAGCGCTTTCACCTCGGCTAAGAGGAGATATTAATTATTGGCCGTTAGCGCTGCAAATTAAAAAGTAATTAATTCTTATTTTACTATGCAAAAAAATCTGGTGTGAAACACATATATCATTCACAAAATGATCCCTTTTAGGGAAGTGTAAAGGATTTTGTACATCATAGGCTAATGTGGAATTAGAAGAGCTTACCGCCCAAGACCATCCTTTAAGAAAGAGTTCAAATTTTTGAAGAACTGATGTTCCTAAACTCAGAAGAGAAGTGTATTTTATGGACTAATTTCATCAGCTCTAATTCAGCCTGCTCCAAGAGTGACAGCGGTAAGGAGCGGTGTTTGTTTAACAATTTTTTACAAAATACTAGAACATAAACCATAGCTATTCTCTCGTTAACAAATTTTGAAAATCCATCGATAAAGCTGAGGAATAAGTTGTTTTTATCGCGGGCAGTGATGAGAACTTTCACTTCACTTGTTCAGGAAAATCTATCTTTTAATTTATAGATTTATACGTAATCCCTTCAATTAAGTCCTTTAAACAAAAGTTTATTCGATTTTAATTTACCAGGTGTTAAATTTCTAGAAACATAGCCGGCGAGGTTTTCCATTCCTTGACATGCCACTAATGGGAGCGAAAATCTCTTGAATAATAGATACTCTATTGACTACAAAGTAGTCCATTTTGTGAGGTGAGAGTGGAGTCAGTGAAAAACCACTTCAGAGAAAGTGAGAATTCCATTTTTAACCCTAGAGGATAAAGTGTTTATCAGAAGGCGCACTAAGGTATTTAAAGTCCAAGAATGGAGTTTATCTTGCGGAGTAAAACGCCATAAAATTTTCTGTGCGGCTCTATCTTCAGGATTTACATCAATTTACCGATACATTTGTCATATGGCAAGTGGGAGGAGTCGGAAACCTATTAAGATGACCATAAGATCAGGTTGTATTTCTGCCTGAGGCGGGGGCAAGAAGCAATTCTATTTTCTAAATTAAGGGATCTCTTCTGTGCGAGGGCAAAGGAACTTTCCAACATAGAAAGTGGCTGTTTAAAAGGGAGCGAGACTGAATATGGACCATTAGGAGCTCTACTAATGGTTTTGGAGAACATTATTTCACATTCATCATCGTCTGAATCTGCTAAACTAGAGTTAGGGAGATCTAATTCCCAAAATTAGTAAACCAACTCCTCAAGAGGAGACTGGCATAGTTCTCCTGAGTACAATTTGACATTTGGATTCATCTATCTTTCCCATAACTACGAATCCGAGTTCGGTTTGAATTGCGGATAAAAAATAATTTGAAGAAGTTACTACATTGTTCATCAATATTTGGGAAAATATTCCGACTCTTTTACATCCTTTTATATTAATTTCTGCCGAAGATAAATGATTAAATTCATGGAAGTGAGAGGAAATTGTTTCTCAAGTGGGAATAGTTTCTACAATATCATTTTGTAACGTTAATAACCTTCGGGAGGGCAGATGGTGCAATTAGATGGTTAGGAATAGTTCACGGGTTATGGAAAACAGGTTGGGAAGAATTGAAAGAGAATGGTCAGACTGCGAACTACGTTTATCACAATAAAGAACTCAAAATGGGGGGGGGGGCTTCTGCCACAAACATAAACAACACTAGCATGTAATAAATATATTCACATACTACTACATATGAAACATAGGAAAATGAAATACATAAAAAAAAACATTCCTTATTGCCTAGCCTAACTTATACCTAACTTAATGTGTTATTTTACAACATTTCTAAGGTAAGGGTAAATTAGCATCTTTATTAGTTTTTCTTTTATTTTCAAAAGGGTAGCGCGCAGGGTGACCTCATTTCCACCACACACAGTACCTTTCGTGCTTCGTGCCGATAAGCGGTGGTATTACACAGCGGCCAGATAGACGATGGGGGACTCGGGTCTTAGTCGCTCCTTTTCTCTATTCTTGATGGAGTGCACTCCAGAATTCGTCCTCTTAGTGGGGTCAGTTCGCCCAAATGCGGTCGGACAATAGAGGGGTCTTTTTCTTCTCGCCCTTCAGAGCAGAATAACCCCACTTCAGCACTCCAGTCTAAACAGCACTTTCTCCCCCACCACTCACTCTACACAATTTAACATTAAATATATACCTAATTTACGATTATTTAACTTATTTAAGCATCGTTTATTTCTCTCTAAAATATTGTGCAACATTTCTGACTTTACGTCCCATTACTAGAGGATAAATTGTGATTTTTTTATTCAAATCAAATCGCAAACAAAATGTTAAAAACGAAGAAAATTACAAATTCTGTTTTAACTATTCTACTGACAGTTACTGAGGACTGTATGCCAGTTTTAACGAGTCCCAATTTATTAAAAAGTTTGCGGGTAATAAAATCCGATTGCTTCCTGAATCTAGGAGAGCTCTGACTCTATGAGAATTTCCCCATCTATCAAATACATTGATAGTGGCGGTAGATATATTAAGTCCCTTACTCGAGCCCTCAAAATGTTTATTTTGAGTCTCTTAGGCGCAGAAGCAGCAGATACTTCAGTCGGGGGTTTATTTCTAAGATTATCAACCTCAGGTTCAGCATTTTAATTTGTTGTAATTGTAATTTGCTATTTTGAGCGGGTGTGAAAAGAAGTAAAACTGAACGGTGTTGCTTAACACATATGCGCAAGTTTTTTTCCTAGTGAGTCTCTGCGAAACTTTGCCAGTTTACAAAGATATTTATTCAATTTAGACGCAATTTGCATCTTAATTTTGACAGTGTTTGATCCACCAGCGCCATCGCTACAACTATTGAAGAATACTAGAGCAGCTGGCTTGAAAGATACCTAAAGATACTACATTTACCTGGTTGAGGTTTTACTCTAATTTCAGCAGGTGCCACAGCACCTTTTTGGTGCCGACACGACTTAGAGCTTATTTCAGATTGGTATCATCATCATTCCCATTCGTTCTTCTAGAATTCCTTTAATGAGTCACCATAGCCCAGAGCCCTTCCAGTCTGATCATGATGATTTTATGATCAGATAAGGAGGGCTTACCCGAGACTTTCCACTTCGGATAAAATGCCCTATGCTCGGATAGCGGTCAAAAAGTCTAAGACTTCACCCCTGCCCAGGCACAAAAGTGGTGACGCTTTCAAATCAAATTTTCCAATCACTTCCCCCATGCAGTTATAGAAGTCAACCTTGCAAGGCCAGGAATTACTCCCCGATTCGGCCATTATAATACATCCGACTTAACTCGTGACATAAATCTTCACGGATAGGCATGAACCCTGTTGGGGAGGGGTATCACCGAGGCTGGAGAATATATTTCCAGAGTTGCTACTCTCTTCTGTTATTGTTTTTGCTTTCCTAAATAGTGTCGGCATTAGATAGTAGCCTCACCTCATTGCTGTATTCCACAACCTCTATTGGCAGTATTTCTTTCCTGCCTCAGAGAATTATCCGAATGCAACTTCAACGCTGTTTACCCCCACATTTCATATGGGGCAAAATGGGCACTAAATCCGCATCTAAAATTTGAAAGTAATGTTGTTCCTAACTGAAATGTACTTTGCTTTTTTGCATCTCATATTATCTTATCTAATCTGATGACTCAAGAGTTCTTGAATCAGCACTCACTAGCAGCTGTTTGGTAAACAGTCTCGCTTCGAAATAACTCTAGCCTTATTTAAGTTTACCTGAGTTAGTATGGCGCGGTCCCTTTACTGAAAGTCATGTTCCTCTAGCTGAGAAAAGGATCCTTATTTATCCCTTCCAAAAGCATCTTTTCCTCTGCTTTCTTGCTTTTTGAGAGCTCATGCCCAGCAGGTCCCGCAGATAGCCATGCTCCCACAAATTGTACCAGCTTTGATCCGCAAGTCTTTGCTACGAGGACGCTAATTCGCATTCCAAGGCCTGCAGTATTATTGATGTAGTGGTAATTTCCCGCATTATTTTTCTATTTACTTTCCTCATGCACTTAGGGAAGTCAAACTTGCAAGAGTCCCGCATCACACGCAAGGCTAGAAATTCGTTTCGCCCGGTTTCAGGTGCGCCATTATAATTCATCTGACATTACTCCGTGGCACAATATTCACGGACAGGCTTGCACGAACCCTGCTTTAGAGGGAGATGTATCACCGATACTAACTCCAGGCACATCACCTCGACCGATCGAAGGTCAGTCCATACCCTGTGGACTTCTATCGACTTCTATGTCTAGATTCGCTGACTTCGGTTATTCAACGAAGCCATCTCGTGAAGAGTGCAATATCACTCAATAATGCGCTCAGATAGTCTTGTTGACTAGAAAATGAAGCCTTATTTCTTACGGTTCCTCTCCACAAAAAAAGAGAAACCCCCTTGGGATTATGTCCCTCATATTAATTAGAAATTACTGATCAGTTTTTTATTAACGATAATTACTTTAGGAACAAGTTGTGGAAGATGGAGTGTTCACGTTACGAGTTGGAGCAACATCATCTCACGCCACATCAAGTAATGAGTTTCAGGAAAAAATTGTACCACAACATCCTCATCCTAGAATTAATGCTTCACTTGCTATTAAAAATTCTAAGCTATATCTTTATGGTGGAATATATGAGGATGGGGATATACAGCATACCTTGAGAGATTTCCATGTTCTTGGTAAGTTAATAATTATATGAAAAAAAAAATAGAGAAACGGGATTAGCTCAGCGGTAGCGTTCTGGACGGGTGCGGGATGCTTCGTTCGAGTCAGCAATGCGTTCTTATATTTTCTAATCTTAGGAGTCTTTACACCTCAATGACCGATGTTGAGCAATGTTCTTGTAACCGCAGAACATGCCCGGAGACCGGTAGTGCGCGGATATGATTCGCCTCAACTGTTCGCGCCTCTTAAAAAAAAATAATATATAAGAGGTTGATGCGCCCAGAGAATACAAAATAAGACAGGGGCGAGATTAGCTCAAGCCCAGTAGCTTTACTTGCAACGCGGAAGTCCAGTTCGAGTCCAGCAGTGCTGCCCTTTGTTTTTCTCGTACTAGGAACCTCTACAGTATACTGTCTGGTGATGGGCAGTGTTGTCTGTAACTAGAGAACACTGTCCGGAGGTCAGCATCAGTGATCTCAGATTTTGACGCGCAAAAAAAATAAGTAATACAATATTTTTATGTTTTTATTTTAAGATTTACACAAATTGGATGAATGGAAAACATTAATAAGCTGCGAACTAAATCAGGAATGGATTGCATCTTCAAGTGAATCATCAGATAGTGATACATCTACAGATATTGAAGAAATGGAAGTATAATGATTAATATCTCAGCTACATTAATTTCGCTAACTTTTTACTTGTAACTATTGAATTCTGAACTTTTTTTTTAGATAAACATATATTTTTACACATAAATGTTATTTGTTTAGATATAAAATTCTTTTGATTTTGCGTTTTCCCATTCTCCAACCTTATCAGATCAGCGAATTTTAATTGGTTCGGACAAAATATCTCAATAATGGTTTTTAATTCGTGTCAGGCCTTAAAATTATAACGAGATGTTTATATGACAATGGCCAGAGAATTTTTTTAAAGATAAAATAATTCTTTATTGCTCTACGTTTCGGGTACCATTGGTGCCCTTTTTCAATATTCTTTTTTTTAAAATACTCCTCTGGCCATTCCCATATAAACCATCACGTTATCTCAATAACATTTTTGTTTAGAAAAACAACTAAATTTAATCTGCCATTTCCAGCTACTTCTTTTCTTTCGGAGTTTGTGAATAAAAATTAACCGTGGAGCGAATAATCAAGAATCGGCTACACCCTCAGCAATTATAGAACACAAAACCTTTAGTGATAGGTACTAAAAGTGTACAGAGAATTCTATATTCATCCAATCTTTTGTTGTTATTAACCTCCTTAGAAATGCTTTGAGCTGAATATCAAACGAATTCCTTGACAAAGCACCGAGAGAAACCCGGTTTAATTTTTAAAAGGCCTTCATGTAAGGTTTTACCAGGCCTAGTCTTAACAGCTTTTATCCGTCTCATCTTGGGTGGCCTAGATTTTACATACTCTGATCGTATTGCAGGACCATATGAGTAACTAAGATATAAACTACATAGGATCTGTCGATCTGTCATAGAAAGCGAAGATTTCATCCCTTGAAAGGGATATTGGCAGATCTCGACAGAGCTGGAGACACCGGTTCTGAATATCTTTTCTGTTCCCTATTTAACGTAAACATGCAATATTTCAATTAGCTTATAATAAAATGTATTTGTAATAGTTTTCAATCTTTTGTTTAGCCCAAATTAATTAAAGACAAAACCGAAGCAGGACAGGTCCAGAAGGTTGTCCTTGTTGATTTCTATCTGCTAGATTTTAGACCTAGGGCACAATAATGATGAAGTCTGTGAATCTAGTTGTTGTGGTTGTCCGCAGAGTTGGAAATCATCAGCGATATTTTCCGTGACAACCTGCTTCATTTTGTGATCATCGACCGGTTTCGGGCGTACGCCAGGATGTCTTCATAAAACAGTGCGATAATACAGATTTGAAAATAGTTTGTACAGTGGTTACAAAGTGAAGCAGCTATTACAGAAAATATCTCTGATAAAAATATGAATCTACTTAGCTTACTATGAAATCTATTGAAACAGTGATCTGCTAAATTTAGATGATTGTCTATAAATTAGTAGTAAATACTTGAAATGACTTTATTTATAATGTATTAGTTTGGATGATGAAATTAAAAAATCAAAGTAAAAATAACTATTTTAAAGGAAATTTAAATAAAAAGATACAATTTAATAAAAACTGCCATATAGAAAGTTTATAAATTTTGGAAATAAAAGACTGAAATTTTTAAAATCTGAAAGCAGTTCAATTCATTTAATTTTCATATTATAAACAAATCTTTGTACTCCCTTAATGCATAGAGATAAAAGTTTTGTTTGTATTTTTACTAATGTTAAAATACATTATTATTTACAAAATAATTTTTACATAATTTACAATTTTGTAGTATAGAAATACATATATAAGAAGTCCAAACTTCATTTCGATCTGAGCCGAATGTGCTTTGTATTAACTGCTGTTGAACCACTAAAGTTGATGATTTTTATTTCATTAATTTTGCAAATATATTTCATTTTGTTTGCCAAGGAAGGTGAAATTTAATCAACATTGTTTTTTCCCTTATTTACTTAAGTATTAACACTCGAGTTAAAAGTTAGTGAAATTTGATAACTAATTAATTTTTGTGAAACTAACAGCAGCACATTTTTAAGCAAACAACCTATTCAATAATTCGGTATGTTACAGTACCTTCCGTATCCTCAACCGCACACTCATCTTCTACTTCCTGAATTTCTTCATCATCATCATCACACTCACTTCCACTGTCAATCAATGCAGGATTTCTATAAGCTTTCAATTTTTCGTGCGAAGGCAATATATTTCCAATTGAAAATGTTTTATCTTTCAGCCGTTCGGCCGCATGTTTTTGTTGAACATCTTTAAAATGCTGAGCTTGTTCATACTGTAATCTGATGGATGCTTCCAAACTAATGGATTTTATGCTACCAAATTTTGATGGCGGTTCAGATGCCGAACATAAATCTTTTTGTTTATAATCCGATAATGACTTTTTTGAACAAAACTTATGATTCAATGACTTGTGAGGCAAGAATCTAGAGGTCGGTTCAACCTTATCAATTTTATCGCAAAGCTTCGCTGCATAAATCTCTTCAATATCTTTTTCAGTAATT
This sequence comes from Triatoma infestans, assembly GCA_011037195.1. Taxonomy (NCBI): domain Eukaryota; kingdom Metazoa; phylum Arthropoda; class Insecta; order Hemiptera; family Reduviidae; genus Triatoma; species Triatoma infestans. The sequence goes on from JAAEAF010014907.1 coordinate 9,328, forward strand.
AATGAATCAGGCTGTTCTTCAATTCTGAAATATTAAATAGAATTCGTATCAAAATAAATTATTCTCAAGAAAGTTCTTAGAAAAGAGAATTAAATTTACACAGAAGTTGAAAAATGAGATATTTTTCATTAATGAATATTCTGGGTTGAATATAATCTAATCTAGTGGTCTCACTCAAGGATAACTCACTTATTCCAAAAGAACTCATTGCGCTAAACAGATTGATCCGCACATCAGTCCTGTTGTGCTGTGTCGAATATCTCTTCGATTTTATTTCGGCACAAAAAATTCAGCCCATATTGTGTGAAACCAATTTACCTATAAAGGCAAAGCCCTACTGAGCCTTACCTCTTAGTTGATTATTCCCTCCGCAAACTAGATTCAGAGTGCAGAATATCTTGAAAGAAACAGGAATAAGTGGGTGGGTTCGCAACACTGGATAACATCTGGTATTTTATCCGTCGTAGCTTATTTATATTGTTCCTGACCGATTTCGGATCGTGATTAGGGTGAAGTGAACTCTCTACACGAATTTGGTGAATTTGCTCTGACGATGGATGAAAATCCAAAACCGGTCAGGTAAAATATAAATTGCATGCTACGACGGATAAAATACCAGATAACAGGAATAACTTTGCTGACAGGTCAAACTATAAGAAGGGATTTAAATTTTGGAACACTAAAAAAGAAATTGTGATGTTTCGTTACTGTGTAAATAATATGAAAATGATGATTGGAACTAAACTGAACTATGTAAATTAAGAAAACAACTAACTGAAAAAATTCAGTTTCAAAGTTGCACATCACAAGTTATTATAATTTCCTTTCTTTGAGTAAATAAAGCTTAAGATATTTTTCTAAAGAAAGTTTGGACTAACTTGAAGAGAAACTATAAATGAATGCTAAAGAATGAATAATAAAACTTTTTGGCATGAATTTATTTTTAAGCCATTAAGACAATAACACTTATGATTTTTACTATATATTTTGTTGTCTTCAAGGTTATTGGGAGAAATGAACTAAAATGACATTTGAAAAGCATGACCTCCCACCAATAGAAATCCTTTAATCAATTTTCTCGGAAAAATGTTTCAAATAAAAGTCATAAACCTACATGTCTTTAAAATGTTTATTTACTAGTTAAGAGAAAATCGTAAAAAACTGGAAATCCATAAGTATAGGAGTACTACCAGTTGACCGATTTTGACCAAAATTTTAATATTGAATCCCTTATAACATTTAAACCAGAAACAACCCTTCCAGCCCGTTTAGTGATCTACGGGACCTAATAAAAAGGTTTTGGTCAATAAGGTTTTACTGCATGGATTTTCAGATTTTTGCGATTTTCTTTAAATTTTACATAAGACATGTAGGCCTATGACTTTTGTTGGACGTATTTTCCGGGAATATTCATGATTTCTGTTAGTTGGAAGGTATCATTTTTAACCTTCCGAGATTATCTATTTCTGAGTTATGCGGTCCAGTTTCTAACACTTATACAATTTTCTCTTACAGCAATTTACATAGTTTGGATTGATTTATAGAGTATTATACCCAATTACAAATTTCAGATATAAGTAAAATGTAAATATTATAAAAATATGTTTCGAACAATTAAAAATAATTTTGAAACAATCGCACGACTTTCTCTTAACTGCAATTTACACAGATTTAATGGACAAATTTTCTTCAAGCTTATATTCTTTGCTAAATGTTTGCTTGACTTCAATTTTATATCAATTGGAGAATATAAATTTAATAAAATCACTTTTTGAGAAACCATACACTCCCAACTGAAACCTTCTTTAAATCAACTTTCTCGGAAAAAAGTTTCCAATAAAAAAAATAGATCTCTGTATTAGTAGTTAGTACAACAAATTTAATGAAATCCATCGGTGTTTTTATGGATAAAATTGTAGAAAACTGAAATAACTATAGTAAAAACGCACTGCCAGTCAAACGATTTTCTTCAAATCACAATTTTGACCACATTTTTAATTCTAATTAATATATTTAAGTGATAGAATAGTATAATAAACTAAAATAGCACTTTAGAGGAAAACATAATCTCACCACACTCCCAAAAACCACCATTATATTGGAGAAATATTTCAAATAATAGCTGTAGCTACTATAGCAGTGATATATATAGTTTGAATAAATTCTTAAATAACTTAAAAACTGTTCAGTAATAACGCACTTCCGGTGAACTGCTTTTCTTAAAATTCAGAATTTTGGCAATATATTTAATTCTAGTTAATATAATATAGATGATAGAATAGCTACTATAAACTAAAATAGCACTTTTGTAGGAAAAATAACCCCACTCCTCCCCTCCATAATGAATTTTCCCAGAGAAATTTTTCAAATAAAAGTTGTAGCTGTTTACATGGCTAATTTACATATAAAGTTCAAAGAGAATCGTTGGGGTCACTTCTAAGAATATCGCAAAAAAGTGAAAAAAAAAAACCATTCAGAAAAGAGTTATTTTCGGTTGACTGATTTTCAGTCAAGTTCCGTATATCCGTTTTTGAGTTAAGATGACCACACACACACATTTCTAAAAACCAGGACTCAGGGGACCTCAAAAAACGTGTACATCCGGTGAAAACTCAATATCAAACATTTGACACGATTGCAGCTAGGAGGAGGAGAAAGTAAAAAAAAGTCGTACAGCAACTACGAAATACACAAAGTAGAAAAGTCAATTTCGAAAATTTTGCATGATCGCAATATTTCCTTTTTCCAGCTGTAAGAGAAAGCAGAAAATCAAATAAATATATAAACAAACCAAGAATGGAAGGAGTGATATGAATTCAGAAGAGGCTCTATGAAAGCATACGAGAAGAGAACGCAATCAACCCAAAATGAAAAAAATGTTCTAATACATAATGAGTTTGAAATTGAAATTACTGATTAAATAATAATTTTCTTACAATAAAAAAAAAGGATCTTTACAATTCAGTAAACAATACATTAAGATAGTGTAGGAATTAATAATGCAATGATTGTTAGCACAGCTGTCTAAAAGATGGGCACTATTGCTAGGCCATCCATGTAAAGGAAGTAATCCATATCTAGGAAGTAAAAGAGTTTCCAAGCTGTACTCGAAGTAGCCAGACAATACTGAAGTAATAGAGATAAGGAAGGTATAATATATCGTTCTGAAAAAAAAAGTCTGTCGAGAAAAATGGAGAATAACGCGGCATGTTCAAGAAAAACAAAACATGCAAAGGTAGTTATTTTTAGTTCCTGAAGGGTTTCGTATTTTCATCCATTGGCAGAGTAAGGCTAATGAAGTTTTGTAGAGAGTCGATTTCAACTGAATGTTTTTTACGCACTACACTTGTTGTATCAATAACATGAACTTGATTAGCCTTACTTTGAACGATGGAAGAAAATCAAACCGCTCAGGAACATAAAAAATGTGCATGCTACGACAGATAAATCCGATTTTTTTTATTGAGCGCTTTTTTTAAAGCTGTTCAGATTTCATTTATAACTGCATCAAGGTTGCCCGAATCGGGCAGGGAAATGGGAGGCTCTATTTATGGATACAAGAAAGTAAATGAGATTACTGCAAACATCTAATGGCAGCAACATATAGTTTTAGGAGATAAGTAACGTGAGAAATGGAGAGGCGCAAACTATTCTAGTCAGATATATCATACTCTAGTAATAATATCAGTATACAACGTCAATTTAAGGATAAGTGTGTAAAATTGCACAAGATAAAACAATGGGTAGATTTTTGTGATAACTATGATTTAGTACTTTTGAATGGAAGAACAGAGGGAGATAGACAAAGTAATTTTACTTTCATTGAGATTGTCCATAAGTGACAGGCTATGTGAATTTTTCACTTTTACCTGTTATATCTAACGTTACACGAACCCTGAAATTTTCTCAAACCACTGCCAGATTGCCTTAACTCTTAATTTCCTTGCAAAATTTGTAAAGAATATTTCTATGCTGCCGAAATTAGTATGGTTACATAATAATGAAAAAGATAAAGAAAAATTAGACGGTGAATTACTTAATTATAATGATTTAAAAGAGGATCCTCAAAATGGTATGCAACACTTGTTAATACTATAAAAAAAGGTATACGGAGTGCAGAAGTTTCAGAAATCTTTTAATTAAGAATGGTTTGATTGGCAATGTGTCCGAGAGTGTTTTGCTTGTTCAATTTATACAGAAAGTAAAATTCTATAGCCATTAAAATAATCTGTTAAACTGTAAACAAAAGTAACAAAAGCAACTTCATAAAACTAAAAAAGAAATATTTTTAAATAATCTGACTAGTTAAAAGATGCAAGGATATTTTGGGATAGTATAAAAATGAACAAAAAACTAATTCTTTTATGTAATGTTGACCTGGGGTTAATACAGTCCAAGCACTTTTTTGAAAAACTGTATATAATCCAACTGTTGAAAAATCTGTTATAATGAACACAGTATCATCTATATGCTATACTACTTGAGATGATAAATTTACTAGTAAATAATTACAGATGGCCTTGAATAAGCAAAATGTGGCAAAGATCCTGTTTGGAGTGGGTGTTTAAAAAGCTTGCTCAAATTTTCTGTCAAGATTGCTTTTAATAAAATTTATAACTCTGGAGATATCCCACCCAATTTTAAAGATACCTTAATATTTTCCTTAAATAAGAAGGAGGATATAAAAGAGCTTAAAAATTATAGAGCTATCCCTTCATAGATGTTGAAATAAAATTATTTTTAGGCCATCTAAACTATGCCTTTGGCTAAATAATAATGTAAATATGGTACGGTGGATGAAATTTAGTACAATGGAAACTTAAGAGTAAAATAAAAAAAAAGTACTTGTCCTTTGCGGATTTGATGTCCGCCTTTGATTCGGTGTCAAAGGATCTGTTGATTTATAAACTGTTGAGAATGGAGTTGTCAAGCAAATCTATAAGCATCATCAGAGGGCTGAATGAAAATAATTGTGCAGCCGTCTGGGGGAGAGAATATTTCTGGGTTTTTACCTTGTCTTTGTTATGAACGAAAGAATAAGCGTGAATAGTTACCTAAAGAGCTTCATAGTTAATTGATTCAGGTGGTTTCCCCCAAGCTATAAAGTGGAATCACAAAATACAAAACCTGAAGCCATTAGAACATTTCGTAAAAGAGCTACTCTGTGAACAGATATCTTAACTTTTCAACGATAAAACATTATAACCTGAAAAAACACTGTGGTTTGTAAATTCATATTTTTTTTTTATTTTTATTTAAACGGCCCTTTAAAATTCACAAATGCAAGAATTTTGGAGAACTTACTTCACGGTCTTTTTGGAAAATACTGTCCCACTATGAGTGGCGAGAATCTTGAATGGGTTTTCTTCAGACTCTTTCTCTTCCTCTTTAAACTTTTCCCTATTTAATTCTTCAGTATTCTGAGTCCATTCTAGAGCATTAATTTGAGAAGCAGAAAGCTTAAGACCAGCCAAAACTTCACACAGATTTGTACTGGCATTAACACGTCTTTCCAATTCATCTTCAATTTGTTTCTTAGTCCTTATTATTTTAGCTCCTTTGTCTTTTAATTTTTCTACTGCTGACCTAATATAGAAAAGAAAACCAAAATTGTAAACGATAAATTACTGATCATATATTTTAATAATGATAATTTTGTTTTGCATTATTAAGAATTATGGTCTGAAAGCAGTTTAGTGTGTTATAGGCCTGAAAATATTTAATTATCATCACATATATAATTTATTTTATGTTATTTCATTATAACACTATTCCATTTTCAATAACATTTTCTTAAAAAAATTAATGTTTTTAATGCAATTTATTGAACTCAATTGTCTCAAGACTGACCTGACTCAACAAATGCAGCCGAAAAATGGTAAAAGTGGTACAGAACTTTCAGAATTTGTGAAAAGAGCGTATATGGAAGAAGGCAAATTAGAATAGCTTATAAATTTCATACTGCTAGCGTAAACAATCAGGTGAGCTGAACGATGATGTAAAACAATTCCACACTATTTTAGAAGGTATTTATGTTAAACCAGATAATGGAGTTTACTCAACTAAATTTTCAACGAAGACAGCAGTCACTTGACGTACTTTTTCGTTAAGAGAACTCAGCAATGACTGCGACTTTGAAGATATTGCAGCTGAATCAATGGGGGATATGTATTTGAGATGCAATTATAAATGGACCGTCTTAGCGGCACTTACTCGCTCTTCCAGAATAATGCTTATGTCTAAATCCTGGCGTGATGTCTTTGCATTTATTTGAAAATGAGAACTTTGGTTCACCTTGATTTTAGAGTTGGAAACAATCAAACTTCAGCCTTATAAAAAAAGGTAATGCTGAATGAAGAGGAAATCAAACTTCAAACATTGAGTTCACAACGCGATTTTTCGTTGGGCTTAGATTCAACAAACTAACAAAATTCAATTTTCAAGTAACTATTTCAACAAACCATTAACAATGAAAAAGAATTAATTTTATTAACTCATTAAGTTAGAAACCAAATTTTATTTTTTTACTGGAGTACTTAGTGGAAGCGAATTTTGAAAACATGAAGTTGAGATACTCAAAGAAAAAAACATACCAATGGAAGGAAATTTAAACTTATAGTTTAATTACTGAGTTCCTTAACTTATGGTTTACTCATAAAAAAAGTAATATTTTAGACAAACTGATACAAACTTCACCTGTTATTAAGCAGTTTGTTTTGCCTATCTAGCATTTCCAATAGTGTACATTTTGGAATCTTTGATAAATCTTCCACCTTTTCTTTTGACACATTTTTATTTTGTTTTCCATTTGTTTCTAACTTTTTCATTTAAAACGGAGATACTAATAGTGAGACATTAAGAAATCAAAATTATTCTCCCGCTTGTTGTGTACGTTGAACACATTCAGGGCAAAAATATAACGATACCATTTTGTAATTACTGCGGGTTACTTTGATTTTGGAGGTTTCTCTGGGTCTGCCAGGTTAAAAAAAATTATTTCAATAAATATATATATTCTTTTTATTAAACATTTCTTTGTTTTTATCTTTATTTATTTGTTAACAATTTATAATTTAAATTTTTTAATAATTTTCATACTCAAGATATTAAAATGCATTATATTAAAAAAGAAATATTTGATTACATTTAATTTTCTAATTTTGACAATGATTAAGTTGTACTTAAATGTTTTATTTTCTATTTTAGGAACATTGACCTCCTAACATCTGTCTGATGTTCTAGTAGGTTTTGTTAAGTAGAGTTAGTACACTTGGGCGACTAATAGTAGGCGTAACTGAGTGATTTTGGTATTTGTCGTACAGATGTTTAATATTTCGTTATGTTCTTAGTGTAATAAAGTAATAAATATATAATGTCGAAGCAAAATGAAAGAAGTTATGCTCAAACCTACAAATTAGTTGTTGTTGGAGGGGGTGGCGTCGGGAAATCAGCAATAACAATTCAGTTTATTCAGGTAAAAAGACATAAATTATTCATTTCCAAAGTCTACTTACAGTATTTTAGGAGTGGTTAGCGAGTAAATTGAAAAGGTATAAATAAAATGTCAAGATTCAATTTAATTATATAGTAAATGTTTCTTCCGCAATATTATTGTTTTTCACCATTAATAGATTCTTGGAATTTCATACAATTCAGTACAGATGTTATTTATCATTACCTTATATGGTAGTTGGTTTTTTAATTGCCTAATGAGCTTTAGCTGCTGAACCTCCCACTTAAAATGGAAGGATTTATTTGAAATATTTACTTTTCCATTCTTTTTTAAATTAAATATCACAAAGTATATCCTTTATTATTTTATTAATGTCTAATTTCAGAGTTATTTTGTTACTGATTATGATCCTACAATTGAAGATTCTTATACTAAACAGTGTGTTATTGATGACGTTCCCGCTAAATTAGATAGTAAGTATATTATTAAATTTCATTTAAAGGTACTTGTTACATGATTCAGTTTTATGCTTATATATATTTTTATTTAGTTCTAGACACTGCTGGTCAGGAAGAATTTAGTGCCATGCGTGAACAATATATGAGATCTGGCGAGGGTTTCCTGCTGGTATTTGCGATCACAGATAGAGCAAGCTTTGATGAAATGTATAAATTTCATAAGCAGATATTAAGAGTAAAAGATAGGGATGAATTTCCAATGTTAATGGTTGGAAATAAAGCCGATTTGGATCACCAAAGAATTGTAAGAGCTCTTATTCTTCTTTCTGGAAGACAATAGCATTTCTGTTATTTTTTCTCTCTTTACGTTTACATTGCAAAAATCATTCTTATTAGTATAAAACCTTTTTAATTTATCATTAATATTCAATCATAATCTTTCGTCTACAAAATAACTAAAGTTACACCGTTGGAGCAAAGGTTTTGTTCCAAACAGTTTTGAATTATTACTGCCATCGTAATTTATGTATGAAAATCGATAACTTGAATAATCCTACTGCTATAATGAAAATGCCCCACTTGGGCGGATTTTTTTTCCAGCACTTAATTACCAAGGCGCTATCATTTTTTCCCTCTCCTATTTAAGCTCCACCAGTCTTACATGTAGGAATGTTTGGATTTTGGTTGTCTTTCTCTGAAGCCATCCTGACTTTGAAAACAAGTTGATTGGACATTTTTTCTTTTCTTTTAAGAGGAGACTGAAATTAAAAATTGACAAATTTATTCATTTTCTTATAGATATCTCAAACTGAAGCCCAAACTTTGGCTGGAGAACTGAGGATACCGTATATTGAATGCAGCGCAAAATTACGAATGAACGTGGATCAGGCTTTTCATGAATTAGTTAGAATTGTAAGAAAGTTTCAAGCTTCTGAAAGGCCGGTGCTAGGACCGGCACATCATACGCCGAGAAGAAAATGCATTATTTTGTAGGTATTCTCTTCTTTTTTTTTTCTTTTTTTTTTTTTGAAGCTAACTGTTCTCAGACAGTTTTTGATATTATTTTTTCTAAGAAATTGTACTAAAAATGGAAAGATTATTTTATACTTGATCAACAGAACTTAAAGGACCATGAAATTACATTAAATATGCATGCTACAGATTTACTTATATATTCCTAAAGAGGAAAATGAAAATATTTTATTTTATAAGTATTAATGAAAAAATTAATAACGAAATGAATAAAAACATAAGTTGTATTAAATAATTATTTGAACAAGATGTAACTGTTTTATCACAAAAATGGAATTATAACTCTACAGGGTATTAATGAACTTTTATATAATGAAATAATTATGAATGAAACTTATCCAGCGTTGCTCACACTTTTTTCAAATTAAAATCCTGTTTACGGCGAAATTGATGATAACTTAAGAGTTATGATCTACTGGATATACTCCGCACAAAAATTTAATATATATGACGCACAATGTACATGCAATGTTACAAAGAACGATTTGTAACGTCGAATTTATTATCTATGCAGATAAATCTAAATCCATTTTTCATTTTATTTTTTTCTCAGGCTATTATTTCAACATAGTAAATTCACTATTACTAACAAGCAAATTGTTATCCGAATCATTAACTTCTATATAGCGACACAGTTGCAGGGGAAATAATTTTAAATCTCATTACTTTTATTAAATTTCATTTTAAAACATTAATTGTGTAATGGGATCAGATGTTTTGGAGAGGTGTTATGATGCGATGAATAGTTGGGAGTTAGATTTTTAGAGAGTTGTTACTCGGAATATGAATTACTAATTTACGAAAATAGATATATATACATATATATATATTTTAACAAAAATTTAAACGTTTGAAAAGATAAACTACAATTAATATAAAATGATTTAAATTGTAACTAGAATGCACAACTATAATGATGATAAATAAATATATGTTTAAATACTTAGATAGGGACGCGCTCCGATGTATGAATTATGTCACTCGTAGAATCTTGATGTTACGCTGATAAAATACTGAAGAATAATCCTCCCTCTCTTCCTGTGAGAGAGACGTTATATTGCCATCACTTACACATTGACAAGTGTGTAATTACGGGTCACACTAAAACATCTCTTGCCGTATGTTGACCCTATGTCTTGAATAGGTCGGCGAACAGGTGATGGCTGGTTATCAAAAGACTGTAGCCAGGTGGTCGGTCTTTTAAGTGATTTGTTGATTGGTGGTTATCAAAGGACTGTAGCCAGGTGGTCTCTGTATACTGACCGTATAATGGCCCTTTTGAAAGCGGTGTGTCTTTGCGGGCGGTCCCTTTGACCGTGTACTGACCGCGGCACTTGACCTGAATACTAGCGTCTGACTGGCACCACTAGTTATAATTTTTATAATTAAAAATTATATATTTTTCTTCTTGTTATCACATTACATCATTCACGTTTAAATTTTTGATAAAATATAAATATATATATCTATTTTCGTAAATTAGTAATTCATATTCCGAGTAACAACTCTCTAAAAATCTCTAACTAACTCCCAACTATTCATCGCATCATAACACCTCTCCAAGACATCTGATCCCATTACAACTGGTGGCAGCGGTGGGATCTGATCATCCGATACAACCGATATCTGATTCCATGACAATTGTTTGTTTAATTGAATTTAATTTTTTATTATAGAAAATGATAGTCCGCACATCAATTATTGATAAGTAGATGGAAGAGTCGGACACTTATTACATAGTCGCCCGGCGGTTTTTGCGCCAAAAGTTTTTTTGAGAATGAAAATGTTCATGGAACATAAATCTGCGGTAGCATTTAGTCATATTACAGAGACTTCCTTGATTGTTAAGTACTCTTAAAGAAAAATATCCTTTCTTTTCTACATCTTTTATTAGATGTATTAATTCCATGAAACTCTGTTATATCCAGGTTCCCAAAAAATTATGAAAGTTAAACGGTAAAATTAAATTTTTGTAGGGAGGAAAAACAAAAAACATGAGTTGACGTAATCTTAGAAATAAAAAAGGTATTAATATGCTTTTTAAAATAACATATATATTTTAATTAAGGCACTTTTAAATAAAGCCTATTTGAAATTAAGTGTGACAATGCTTTTATTGCAAAGATAGATCAAAATTTATAAATAATATTATAGTTATTATATGTTCCGCAATAGTTTGTACCTTTTTATTTTGCATTTAGAAAAATGCATGGCTTTTATATTATACGAAATGATTTTTACTGTAAAAGGTAAGAAAATATTAGTTCTGCCCTAAAAATTTTGCAATATGGCTGAGAGGCCATGGTTGTTTCATATTTAGTAAATCAATTCTTCTCGATATATTCATTTTTAAGGCAATAAGTTCAACAAAGTTTTAATATAGTGTAAGACCACTGAAAATTTTTGATGATGAGATAGTTATTATGTATCTTTTATTTGGAAATTAGTATACATGAAACACCAATTTTAAACCGAAAATAATATTGTAAGCAAAACTTGTAGAAATACTACTATAAACAATACGAACACCAATCCAATCTGTAATTTATATATATAAACACTATTTTTAGTATAATTTAATATTTTGGTGACAAATTGTTACCACATAATACATTTATATAATTTTGTTTTATTGAGAGACCATGATAATCATGTATGTGTATGTTCATCAGCAACTTTTCAAATGTGTTCTCAATGTGCATTTGAAGCACTATTATATACATATAGATAATGTAGTGCTATAAAAAATAAAAACACCAATAAGTAAGCAATTGCCCTAAATAGAACTAACTATATAGTCTGCTAAATTAAAAAGAATAAATTTAATTCGTTAATTCATTTATAACACATTATTGAGTCCCTGAGCGTTACTTTTGTGAAAGTAAGAGTGGAGATCCTTTAGTATATATATATAATCATCAAGTACAATCTCTTTTTATTCAATTCACTTAAATAAGTATGCCATATATATATAAAATGTATGCATGTCAATAAATAGGTCATGACCATTACATTTTTTTTAACATGAGTGCAAACATAATCAGTGCCATAAGATGTTCATTTTTATTAATTACATTTTACAGTATATTGGTGAATTTTATATTGAATTTAATTAGACGGCGAGGTACTAACAGTACAACTAACTTATATTTATGCGTGCATTGCTCTTCTCTCTGGCCGCTTTGATGTTATTTGATGAAAAATTAATATTTTTTAATTTTATCTAGCAATTATTATTTAAGTTAAAAATAATTTGCTATTTCCTAACATTGATAAATCAAAAAAAATAAAAATAGAAGTAGTAATTTTTATTATTCATTCCCTACTAAAACTAAGTTGTTGCCTGTGAATTAATTAATTATTTTAAACGAATTGTTACCACAAAATACATTAATGTAATTTTGTTTTATTGTGAGCACATGATAAATCATGGGCATAATCGTCAGCAATTTGAAAATGTGTTCTCAATATGCTTGTGAAGCACTTATTCTAGCCTAAAGTAAATTGGAAGAGAAAGGTGTTTTGCAATTTAGATCTTGTTAACCCCTATAAATAAAAATTATTTTCAACGTTGTTTGAAGACCAAATGTAGAAAAATTGCCTTTCATCTTCATTGTGGAAAGTTTGTCTACCCTGAAATTTCTGTAATCAGAATTGTCAAATTCCTTATGATTGGTCTTCCTATTACACAGTAAGTGCCTTCATATATTATTTATGTAATTTTGAATTCTAAAACTCTTAGTGGGCCAAAATTGAGATGTCAAGAAATTTGAAGAAAATTGCTATTGAATTATAAAGTGCATTATTGTTAATAAATGACTATAATTAACTGACTAATTTTGTAATATGATTTGCCACAGTCCTATTTAATTTCCCTTATATTTCTTCATTTAACATATCTCAAAAAGAATTTTAGCTTTTAGTATTTGTAAGTGAAATACGATTTCAAAATCCAATGGGCTTTTTCAATCCCGGACAGCAAAAAACGAGTTTGAAAGATCATCTTAATTTTCTCGGAATTGTTCGGTTAGGTCAGGTTTAATGAAATATAGATTTACCTGGCCAACGTTTTGGCCTGTTTCTAGGCGCTATAGATGGGTGTTTTACAGTGGACATTTATATGTTTGTAAATAGTGCACATATTTCTTGTTTATTTTGCTCATTTTAAATTATATTTATATGACAGACAACTATATACATAGTTAATCAACATTTGTTTGAATGCAATAGGTAACATTAATATAATATTTAAGGGAGGTAAAATGTGCAAAGTAAGCAAGAAATATCTGCAATACACTATTTACAAACATATAAATGTACGCCGTACAACTCCCATCTGTAGAATCTAGAAACGGTAATAGTGAGCCCCGAGGATGGCGAGTAAACAAATCGCAGAAACGTTGCAAGCTAAATCTATATTTCATTAAACCTGACATAACCGAAGAATTCCGCTAATTCAATAATAGGTCAAGAACAACCAAATAATAAGCTAAAATTTCTTCATTCATTGATAACTCAATTTATACTTCATTAATCTAAAAGTAATTTCATATCTTCATACTATTATATACTTTTATAGCTCTGGGAACTATATCATTTTGGAGATACTTGGCTAACTATTTGTTGGGAAAGGATAAGTATAGTTTTCAGCAAAAAAAAAAAAAAAAAATGCCCCAATTTTTCATAAAAAGTCGAACATTGAAAATGTTTGGTGTTTATACTGCTCATTATGCATTTTGCATTTCTCTCACTAGAGATAGCTTCTATAACCTGATTACCAGGTTATAGGTGGTAATTAAAACTATGCGCTCTAATCCGAAAACCTCTTTTTTTAGGTGTCATTCACACCTCATCAACACTTGGTGTGATAGCTTTGCATGCCGCTTTTCTCATTCGGTATTCACCGAATAGGTCCCGGCAATAAACATTTTCAATATTTTAAAATATACATTGTAATTTAACGATTAGTTTGAAGCGTTTTGTATATGCTTAACTGGGGTCTTACATTTAAAATTTAAGAAAAATATTTTAATGACTGGGTTACACATTAATGACAAATTTTTTAATGCATACTAAGATTTAAGTGTGACACCAAATAACAGAATTTTAAGACTTATAGTCATTACTGGTACAATTCGGTTAAATTTCAGTAGTTGCATAGAACAGAACTGATGTATCACTATCCTTGAAAAAAAAAAAAATTGGCAGAAATGGAACTGAACTAGTCAAAGCTTTCTTAAAATAATAATAGAAAAAAAAACAACTTTCAATTGTTTGAGAAAGATAGGTGCCAACAAATGAACAAATTGACTTTCTAAAAGGCAAATTAGAATTTCAGAAAATCGAGAATCAACATCTGCGTGGAAGGTTTCTACAGTGTTACTTATTAGTGTTATAGGAGCTTCGTGGTCATAGCCAAATTCTGATAAAGCTTAATTATTAAATCAGTTTACAGCCGTTTTGGATATTAAATGTAGAAAATGGAAGTGGATTTACAGCTTCCCCGATTAACTCGTTATTTACGAGCTTTCACTGGACTTGAGCCAAGGAAACAGCTTGCAGACAATGCCTTTTCCAAACCACACGATGCAAAAAGTGAAAATAAACCGCTTGAAAGAACTCAGTAAGTAAAATTTATTAAAAATCTAAGAACCTATTTTATTAAGAAGTTTTTGGAATTTACAGCTGTTTTAGGCCTAATTGAATTACAATATAACATACCTAATAAAAGCTGTTTTGATTAAAAGCTAATCTTAGAAAGATAACTTAAAATTATTGACTCTTTTCTCTGAAACATTTCTGACATTTACGAATCTTCCTTTTTTAGTAATGTGAGTTTGATGTAATTTTAATTCCAATTAATCAAATATTACGGCTTGAATCTGTAAATTTAGCCGAACTTAATATATAATAAAAAAATGCTTCCATTATAGAAGAAACCATTCCATGCCTATGATGCTTTGGCAGTTCGGAGTTGTTGCTGTATTAACTTCAGTTTATATGGGCGGTTTTGCTAAGTAGTTATGAGCATGGACTTCTAACTGGGATTCACGCAATTCCAGTCCCGCGTTTAACTATAAATTTATAATAGTTCAAATAATGTCTATTGTAAAGTATGTGCTTCCCCAGTCCACGACACCTAATTTGGACGTTAAGCCCACCTGAAAAAATTAAAAACTTCAATTTATTATAGATATAATAATTTTTCTTATATTACCAAAAATAAAAGCCATAAGTGGATGAGGATAAGGACAATTGTGAAAACCTAATTGATCAAATTGCCCTAGCACTAATCCCTCAAATAGCATTAGAAAATTGGTAGCAAACTGTGTTTACTCTGGAAAAAATGATTTATTTTCTTACTCGAAAATTGTTTAATTACTGTAGTAAATATTTTATATATCACCGCATGTTCACATCCTTATAAATAAAGTATTAAGCCTTTCATTAATTTGGACCGCCATATGGTATGTGTTTATCCAAAGGCATATATGGGTTGCAGCCCGCAAAAATCTTAATTAGAATAGAATTGTAAAATATTACTAACACTGATTTATTAAAAAAAAAAATCATATTTAGATAAAAAATCATTTGAAAGAGTTCTCAAACATACATATGCTAACTGTCACTAATATATTATTCTTCTCTGCTTCCATTTTTTCACTCTTCAAGTTTTTATATTTCTTCGATTAGCCGTCGAGTGGTCGCCTCTGCCTGACGGATCGTGGTGATCTTTGTGCCACCTTGGTGTCTGCTTTCTCTTGCTCGAACTCTGTACTAGATGATATTAGGCCTCTGCTTTTCAAACCAGTTTCCGCTGATTTATCAATTCCCCGAACTCTGGTAGCATATATTCTTCTTGCCCCAATAAGTCCTTAATTCACTCTTCTCTGGTTCTGGATATTCTCAGCCCATTCTCGGTTGTTTCTTTAAGTATGATTTTCTGACACCTCCTTTTGTGTTTGTCACAAGTTTCTTCTGCTGGCCTTATCAAATCCAACCGTATTCTCATTTGTCTACAACAGGAGCTCGGCAGGTGTTGTGCTGTGGATTGAATTACGGTAGCACCAAACAAATCTCTTTCCTTGTGTTTGAAGCTAAGAGAATGCTCCGTATTGTTCGTTTTACCGTTTTGACTCCAGTTCTTATTGAATGGCAGAGCCATTCGTTTGTGGATACCAAGGAGCTCTCTTCCATTTTGTTTAATAAAGTTAGAGAAGCTTGTGAATAGGATGAGAAATAGTTATCTTAAATTCCGCCTGTGCAACGCAGCATTTCCTAAGCGCACTGCCCTTAGTCAAATTGCCTGCATCTTCGACCCTCTAGGTTGTCTGGCTCCAGTCACCATAAGGTGAGACTCTTCCTCTGCCAATTATATGCCTACAGCTTAGTGGGATCAGTCGAGGAACTGATGAGATTCCACTGACGATTTCCAACAAATCTCCCTATTTCTCTTCGGCGTATCTGTTGCCCGCGTCTACATATCATCTGATTGGCTTCTGTATCGCCTCTGAGTCTTGATTTACCGCTGTGCTATAACAACATACTAATACCTTACACCAAACATCACGTGCATCTTTTTGTTGCTAAATCGAAAGTATTGCCCAACCAAACCATCTCCTTACATCGTCTTGAGTTCTGCGGCGCCCATCTTGCTAAGCTTCTTTACATCAACATTTCGCGTATGCTTCCGCAATTGGGTGCTTACATCACATCGTTTTGTGACTCCAACGTAGATCCGCAGAGAAAGTCACCGGTGGCAAACGTTTGTGGGGAGCTGGGTGGCTGAGATTCAGGATTTCATCTCGCCTAACTCGTGGGGGCCATGTCCCCTCAGCGGATAATCCCGCAGATTGTGCCCCTGCCTTATATGTTATGTTAACACCAACTAAGGCTAAACTTGGAGTAAAAATTCCAAGTTCGAAGAAAACCTAGTCGCAGGTTTTGATTAAGAGAAAAACTCAGTGAGGTGATCTAAATGTAGGTTTTTCATGTATCGTAGCTATTGTCGAATCTGCTTGCGGAGAAATTAGGAAGCTAATTTTGTCAACGACCTGATTATTAGTGTAGTTTTACAAACTCTTTTTTATTCCCGATATCTCTTTATCGATTGAGATATCAGTGTTAAAATGGTTATCCTGAGATAAGTTTCCCTTAAATTTTTATGAAGTAGGGAAAGACTAGGGCAATACGTTTGTTATCAGAGATAAGGTAAATATGCTGGGTATGATATTTTGTGTTTTGCTTTGTTTCGGCCCAGTTATTGGTTTTATTATTATTTGTTTTGGAACGATTATTTAGATCTGGAGAGTATCGCGTAGCTAAATTTTATATTATTTATTTTAAGTACGATGGTCATTCAGTAAGTAACGAGACAAATCGCTGTAACTTAGAAACGGTTTGTTTAATCAATACAATAGTTTCAGTGCGTGTAATAGAATCCGAAGAGAGGGATCTAAAGCAGAGAGAGAGAGAGGCACAAAAATTGACAGTTTCTCTCACTAGTTTAGGCCAGACTAAACTAGTGTAGAGTGGGAGAATCTTTTTAAATACAGCTAGTCTTGCAGCAGTTCATAGAGCAATCACAACGCGTCAACAACCTTTTTTTTTACTTACTCTAATTCTCTCACTACCATTTTATATATTAACTGCAGAGACCAGCAGTTTGTGTTCCCTTTCTATTATACAGTGTTCAGCTTTACTTCCAGTTTATTTATCTTTCGAACCCAATTCTCTCCTTCTCCTACCCATTATAGTGCTTCAAGTTGGCATCCTTGTACTTAGTTTCTCATCAGCTGTTCGAAAGTATTTGGTAAGCGTAACCTCAAATATATTCGGTTAACAATGGCGAGTCCGCTCCAGCATTGCAGCTCGGAAGAACAACGCTCAGTGATTAGATTTTTAGTTGCAGAGGGTATCAGAGGTAGTGAAATCCAAGAGAGAATGTTGAAAGTGTAGGGGATAATTGTTTGAACCGTTAGAAGATTTACAAATGGGTAGAACAGTTTAGAAGTGGCCGTTTAAGTGTCTGTGACGAGCAAAGAAGTGGACGACCGGTTGAGGTTGCAACTTCCTCCCTCGAATCTCGCATTAACAGTTAATTCAGGACAACAGACGTATTATGTTGAACCGATAGTTGAAGAAGTGCTCGCGAGTGTTGGAACTGTCCATAACATTATTTAGAATAAGCTGCAGAACAAGAAAACTTGTGCGAGATGGATTCCAAGACGACTTACGGACGCCCTCAAAGAAACCAGGTTTCAAATCAGTCAACAGTTGAAAGAATGTTTAATTGAAAAAGAGTTTTTCAGTAGAATTGTTCAGTAGAACCTTTTTAAGCCGGAGTCAAAGCCTTGAGTGGAAGCATACATGTTCTCCCATTCGAAAGAAATTTAAGACCTAGCCGTCTGCGGGTAAAGTCATGCTTACAGTATTCTGGGATTCGCAGGGGCCTATTTATTGTGACTATCTCGAAGATCAACGAACCTCAACAGCCAGTATTACAGTGATATGATCACAAACAAAGTAAGGCCTGCCATTCGAACGAAACGTCGTGGACTCTTGATTAAAGGCGCGATTTTGCTTCATGACAACGCGCGCCCACACACGGCACATTAAACTCAAGAAACCCTTCAAAAAGTGGGGCTATCCTTCCACATCCCCTCTACAGCTCCGTCCTCGCTCCATCGGACTTCCATTTGTTTGAACCCCGTTTTGTGAAGGTGTTCGTGAACAAAATAACTTAAAAATATAAATTCGCCAGAAGTTCAAACTATATACCTTATACTTGGGGCGGGTGTTAGTGTAGTGATTATGAGCATGGAGTTGTAACTGGGAGGACCCCAGTTCGAGTCCCGCCTATAACTGCTAAATTTTATATTGGTATGAAAAATGTTAACAGTAAAGTAGGTGCTTCCGCCCGACCACCTCACCTAATTTGGTAGTTGGATGTTAAGCCCGCCTGAAAAAATAGGCATTACTTTACTTATAGCTTATACTAGGATTTCAGACAAAACCTGTTAACGAGTATGACTTTACTAAAAGGTTTCTTCAGCTTTTAGAAATTTCTCAATAATAGCAAAATTTATTTTAGGGAGATTGTGGAGAAGTTCCGAAATTAGTCTTTTCTAAACTTCCAATTTAGTATTGCTGGAAGTAGACAGGTCGTTGCTTCTTGACCTACAAGATAGTCAATTTAAGCTTGGTCTCCTTTCTTTTCTGGTCTACATATATTATCACTATTGTTACTAGGCCGGTTAAATGGAATATTTATGTTTCAAACCGACAACGCAACAGATCAGAGAAAAAATTAAGGAGAGTTTAACATTTATAATAAAAATTCCAAATTTGAAGAAAATTGGTGAGCATCGCAGTAAGAGGAAAAAGTAATGTGAGCTTTTCATATTAGATGAAGATGGCTAGGGCGTTTGCGTTTATTTGATTATGATTTTATAATTGAACAAAATTATTCTCAAGTACTTCATATTTCTTGATTAATTGAGAATATAATCAACAAATTTTAATTGTATTGTAGAACATTTTTATGGTCTGATCTGTGGAAAACAATAGAGCAACATTCCTGTATGACACCTGGAGTTTCAAAAAACTTAAAATGTCTTCAGAATTTAGCCAAAGACATTTGTGGTAAGTTTAGTTCATTGTAATGATTTCATTTATTACATTTTCTATAAATAAATCTCTAATTGTGTCTTAAAAATTCTTTAGTTCCTAAAAAAATTATATGGAAAGCAGTGATTAATGATTTTTTAAAATGTTGTTATTTGACCAGCTTCAAATAGTTGAAGAAGGAATGTTCTTTTCTTCCAAATTATTTTACCCTATCTGACTGGTTTAGAAATAACTTTTTATACGGGTGGTTGAACATTTTATTGAAACATGAATGCTAACTTTGGGGTCTAGAGTAAATGAATATTTCAAAACATCTTTTGAAGCGACCTTTTTTTGGATAATCAGCCTTGAATCGTTGGTATCCTTCTTATGGTAAGGGGATTCCATGTGTAATTTTTAGTAGCTTTAATTGAACTTCCTTTCTGGCTGCACTGTTATTCCACAAATAGTTCTCATAATTCTAAGATTCCACTTTTTTAATTATTCATTCCTTAATTTAATATTGAAAGTATTTTTTAAATTTTAGGCGGCCAGTTTATTGTTGGTGAAACAGCAGTTTATTTGTTCCAACTATTTATGCAACAAAAGAAGGCATTAAATAAACATTGTTCAATTTTAAAATTAATGTATACAAATATTTCTTACAACCAGGTGGAAAAGATTTGTTCGGTAAATATTCTCTTTTATTTTTATGTTTCTCTATTTCTTTTATTTTTATTCGTTCTGGAATATTTCTAAGAACAGCTTTTGTTTAAGGTGGTAAACGAAATCGTAGATGAACTTTCAGAAGAATGCATTGCAAGTATTAGCGAAAAACTGAAAAAGCCTAAAGGAAGAGAAAATATGAACGGAAATATTAATTCTACATGGGGCGATCACATCAGATTCAATTTTCCCCTTCCGTGGAACCCGCCCGATACCAGTTTTTTAACTGATCTGAGTCAAGGACTCACTACTACCGAATCATTTTCTATGGTTTATAATGATACTGGTGCCCCAGAGAAAAAAGTAGATAATAAGAAAATAGTAGTAAGTTTTTTTCTGAAGTTTTTTTTATAATTCAATTCTTCAACTTGCATATGAACTTTGTTCACTGATTCCCCATTTGCTTAGCTAGAAGATAAAATCCTTTGCGGCCTTTGCAGGCTGTAAATGTTTTGTGTGAATGTTGAGGTTGTCAGAATAATAAGTCATGGTGGTTGGGTCCGCATTAAAGAATACATAAGAAATTTGTTTTCGTGATAGTTACTTTATAAACACTGTGATATCAGAGACGTCTAAGGCAAAATTTATTTACATCTGTGTAAGTGGATGTGTTGATAACACACTGTTTATCAAGACAGCGTTGAAACGTGTGAACACGAAACCAATCGATGTTAGCAAAATGAAGCGATCTATCACGGAAAAATATATGAATTATTCATGTTGAGAATCGTATTCAGGTTGGGATAGCTGACATCATTCATACCGGGATCCCTGCAGGAACATCGGGATCACCGCAAAAGTGACTGATTCACTTCCTTTCTAAGACGATTTTAGAAGTACATTAAAAAAAAAAACGAGGGCGGGATTAGTTCTTGATGAAACAATGGATTTTGTATGAGAATGACCCGAGTTCGAGTCAAATATTACTGCCCTTATGCCTATCTAGCCCTAGGTGCCTCTACCTAGGGTTCATTCTCCGATGATGGGCAGTGTAACGATTTATTCAATGTAATTCATTTATTACATTTTCTATAGAATTGACCGGGGAATGATTGTGTAGGTTTGTGGATTTTAAATTAGTGTTAGGTT
The DNA here is from genome assembly GCA_011037195.1 of Triatoma infestans. NCBI lineage: Eukaryota > Metazoa > Arthropoda > Insecta > Hemiptera > Reduviidae > Triatoma > Triatoma infestans. Next base: position 30,694 of record JAAEAF010014907.1, read on the forward strand.
TAGATTAGGTTTTTATGCTTATTAGGTGGGTGAATTAGGTAAGGTTGAATGTAATTTATTGTTTGATTGGAATATGAATGTTAGCTAGTAGGTTTTTAATTTTAGTGCTTAGGATTTTGTAACCCCCCCATAATATCGAGTATGGGGAGGGGGGGTTGAGATCTTTTGGGCAAATAAGAATTATTGTCCCAATTTTTCTTTTTGGCGGGCATTACGGTATTTTTGTTTTGAGGCTTATTAGTTTATCAGTTTTCCTGAATCATTATAGGACGGTTTGTGATAGCAGAGGGCAGTGCAGCATATTGGGTAGGTATGAGAGCTCCGGGACTGTTCGTACCTGAGGGTAAAAAAAAAGAAACAAAAAATCGTTTTTATCTCTATTTTCCTAACGTTCTATGCTAATTTAAATTGAGATTATTTTATAATTTTTGAAGTTTTTTTTTTATACTCTTATCAAAGGTTAGATGATTCTATAACATAAAAATTCTAGAATTCTATATTTTTTGATGTATTGCATATTATCTACGATTTTATCCATCATAGCAGGCATTTTGTTATAACCAACAATATTATCCAACATTGCGGCCCAACCACATTCATCAATATTAAATATTATTCTATGTTTCTCATAAATGATTATAACTTTATAGTTTGGTAAAGCGTGGATGGTTAAAGAAGTAGAGAAATGTTGTAATAATTCAAATGGGCTCACCACTGAAGACATTTGTAATTCAATCATAAACTTGTTAACATCTAATAGAACTAATGATGCACTTCAAAATGAGGTAGGAATTGCTTGTTGATTAATAAATTTAACAGGATTGTTGGGTCATTAGAAAACTCAGATTATTCCATAATGTCCTACTCATTTTCTTATCATTGATGTTTCGGGCTTCACCTATTAAAAGGTATCTTGTTAGAAATGATAACTGTTTATCAAGAAACGTAGTACATGGGACAACGCCCGAAATCGTTGATGAAGCAGGCCATTATGGAAAAAATATTGGATAAGTAATTTAACGAATGTAACTCTTTTTGTAATTAAATTTAAAGTGATTAATAGAATATTTAGCAAATGTAATTTAATGTAATACAAGTTTTGAAATTTCAGCTGTTTGACTTCTTAGGATTTGATAACTTTGAATTTATTCAGTCATTATTAGAACATAGGAAAGAAATTTATATGAGCAATAAACTTGAGCAAGAGAGGAAAAATTATGGTTAGTAACTATCATGTATTTCATTCCATTGTAAACTCATTCTAATGTTTCTATTATCAAGAAAAAAAATTAGATGTGAAAACCTCACACGACTTTCTGTAACTGCAAATTGACAAATATTTTTTAAACTTGAAATTTTTTACTCATTTGCCCTAACCTAAGGATAGAAGTGGTGGGGTAGAGTAGAGGGGTAGGTTTGGCTGACACAAATGGCAGGAAGAAATTGTACGTATGTTTTTACACTTTACAAAAGATAGCGCCACAATATTGCATAAACTCAAATTTACCATTGAAATGTCCCAAATTCCGCAGAACTTTTCCAAGCAATTTTTACAGACAAATATTTCAAATAAATATCTTCAGCTAACGTAGTTAGTTAGCGTTCCAAATTTAAAGAAAATCATTGCAGTCGTTTTCGTGAAAATCCAAAAATCTCAAAAATCTATTCTGTGAAGTCGCATTTCCGATTAACCGATTTTCTTGAAATTTCGAACTTTAACATTGCTTCTGCAGTACTTCAACATTATTTTGGTGGTAGATCCACACATTGTACTGAAGTAGTATTTTAGAGAATAGCTTAAGGTTGCTGTTCCTCCAGATCCGCTAAAAATCAGTTTTTTGGAAAAATATGTGTTAGGCATTTATGTGTGTAGATAGTATACGAAGTTTAAAGGAAATTTTTTTGATATTTTTGAAAAAAAATCGTGAAAAACTTTAAAAATCGACTTGCAATTAATGGATTTTGCCCATTAATGGATTTTGTCAGTTGCGGTTGTAGTAACTAAATGGAATACCAAATTTTAGCTTCCTGCGATTTTTCGTTTTTGTTCACACGCAAATATATATATATATATATATATATGGGGAAAGCATTTTTCTCGTTCTCACTGGATCCCAAAACATGTATTTACGGTGAACATTCAATTTCGAAAGAGATCCGATGCAGTAGTTCCTCTAAAAAATTACTTATTTAAGTTTAGTACTTGTAATTTCTTTCAAAAGTTTATTTAGTAAGTTTTTTTTTTATTATAGTGCCTGATAAAAAGCGTGAACCTTTTGTAACAACTGTGACTGTTAAATCACAAGAAGAAATTTTTTTGGAAAAACAAGCAAGGAAAGAGGAGAAAAAGTTGACAAAATTTGCTGCCAAAGAAGAACCATACGAACCAGAAGAACGTTTTGATCCTGTGGAACTTAGGGCAAAAAGGTAAAATTAACCTAGCTAATTTGACTTGTTCAACCCATGAAATGAAATAGTATTACAATTTCGTATGAAAAAAAAGAACTATGAGACTAATAGCTGCTCTTTTTATTTGCTTTTTATGCACCTTTTTATGTACCATTTTCCTAAAAAGTAAGGGTAGAACAGTGCAAAGATAAAGGTTATTGGTTTCAAATAGAAGCACATTAGTGGTGGATTATGATCCCCTTTTGTTAGAGTCTTTTGAGAACAAAATTTATTTTAACGAATCCTCAAAACATGAAATCAACATTCGCTTTTTTTCAATAGCAAATAAAATAAATTTAATTGAGGTAATCATAGTATAAAAAAAAGACAAATTTAGGACAAGAATAACCGTTTGCAACGTATTAGATTAGATCAAATTAGATAGATTAAAAATTTAAAAAATTATAAAGATTAATATAGAAACATTATAGGTTTGTACAAGAAATGGGTGCAAAGCAAAAATACTCTCATCTTGACCATCTATTGTGAATGTTTCTTTTTTTTTGTTATCTGTAAAAATGAAAGTGAGTACGTAATGTGGGATTATTACAGCAGTATCCTCAAAACATGAAGGAAGAGATTTTACAAATTGGTTCATGTAGCAAGAACTTTTCATTCTTTTATAGAGATTTTAAAAAGCAATAATAATTATTGCGCATAAATATTTGTTTATTGAACAGCCATTATTTAAACAGAATGAAGATTTTGAAATATAGAAAGTAGATTTCAGTTCAGCAATGGATTTGCAGTTTAAAGAGAAAAATTTCGATCTAATTAAGAAGATTAGTATTAATATAATATTTTGTATAGTTTAACTTACATTTTGTCTCTCCTTATAAAAGGTATAATCTATTTATTGATTTTTCGCATACTGAAAGTGTTTATTATGTTTTCAGAATTGTTGCCCTTAGTAATCCTATAAAAAATGACTTTAACACAGAAACTAAAAAAGTTACAATCAAGAAAGAAGTATATCCTAATGTTTTTGACTCACTCAACGTTGCACAACAACAAAGTGGTATGAATTTTATATGTATAATGCATTTGCTTACTTATTAATGTTGATGTCTGCTTTTTAACTAGTAGGGCAAATAAGTTATTACTTTTATATTATGAAGAGATAATGATAGTAGAAAAACCTGATTTTAGTTATTATTAGTTTTTTGCAGTAATTTAAATCTGTTTGTCTTTTATTTTTATCTTTCATGTTTATCACATTCTTCATATATAATTACCTTCTTTAAAAGAACTCTTTTCTTTGCGTCATTCGTTGAGTATGGTTTTTTCGTGGTTCAAGGCACTGTGAGCAAAAGAAGTCTATGTGCCACCCCACTGGTGCTAAGGGTGAGACTCACCTACAGCACCCCTTCCATGAGTAAATTAAAAACATTAACTAAACTCAAAACTTTTTATCATGTAAAAGTAATACCGAAGTCTTATTACATCTTATTAATTTCATGAATTAAGAAAAGTGCACATGCTGACACGTTGACGATGGGTTGGGGAGAGCTGTTTTAAGTTACCCGAGACCGCTAGGAAGGATTTTCCTTTTTTTTAGCAACAGTGTACCCCTTAGATAGGTTTGACAGATTTTTTGTGAAAGCTTAGTGAAATTTTTAGCTGCCTAAATTTAGGCTACTATTTATACGAATTGCCTACCGCCCAGTTTTCATAAAAATTCTTAAAATTTAGATTCCTGTAATCATGTTAAAATAATTAAGCGGTGCTGTGGAACAAGTATTACTATAAAAAGGATTATCAGCGTCTAGATATGAATCGCCAGAAATACGTTTGTTGCCCCTTAAAAAAAAAGAACTTGACCCGATTATTATGGATAAAATAGGGAAAAATTGTTGCTCTAAATATATACCTGCAATGAACAGGATGGATTATTTTTAAAAAACGATCCATAAAATATTGTGACTCCGCAGTTTCAGATGTTCTTAATAGAACGTAATTGTCTGTAAAGTGTATATTGTGAAAGTGCAAATGAATGTGTGCGGTGGGGAGCTACAGTTTGCCTGCGATACGCTAACTCCAAATACTTTCAAGCATCAATTGTCTCTGCAGACCAAGGTGTATTGGATAAGAACCATTCAGTGTAAGTGTTGTTAGAGTTGAATACCTGCAGGAAATGCCGAGATCATGCAGAAGTGGCTAGTTTGTTTTTTTAAGGGTTGTTCATCCGAAATCAGGAAGGGCAAGAGAGCTTAAGCGATAGAGGTCTCCGGCTGCAGCACTGCAAGGTAATATATTCTTTGGTTATAACAGTATTAAGACTTATGTATTATACAATCAGACTTTTGTATTATTCGCCTCTTTAATTTCCCGTTTCAAGGAAAAAAGAACGATGCTCTGCACTGACGCGGACACTGGATAGCGGATCTAGCTTCGTGGCTCAATCCTCCTCTGTGCCTGAAACGGAGGAGAGAGCCTAAACATAAAAGAGGTTGTAGTCTACTTCCGGCAGGGAGAGATGGCTAGTGATCAAATGTCACGCACGCTCATCAGAAAATAAGGGAAGTGTCAATAACAACCAAGAGATGAGTACATATTTGTTAAGGGTTTTAAATATCTGGATCACTAAATTAATCTCTTTTTTTATTCATCAATAATATATTTATTTATTGATTGTAAAACACATATGATATATATATTAATTGTCATTTAAATACAATTAATTGTAAACATTTGTCAAATGTAATGTCTTACTATCCTTCCTTCTCCTGGAAATTACTTGTGATTATGTTGGATTCCCCCGTTGGAAAAGCTCTAAACGAAGTGGCATTTATTTTCGTTATCGATTAGGGTATCTTTGGCTATTGTCCTGAGTATTTCTTTGTAAATCCGACGACTCCTGCAAGTACCTGTCATTATGTAATGGTTGTTCGCCATTCTTACCCTTCCTTTAGAGAGCTTATTTTATCTTCCATAGCTCTTAATGCGTTTTCAGAGTCTGTACAAATCTTTGGGGGGGTTCATAGGGAGCAATGCATTTATCGAATATTTTTGTTAATTATAAATTTTTGGAATATTATGACGTAAATGTCAACTATTATCGATACCAACAAGACTCGTAAGTTTCTTGTTTTAAATAGTTTTTTTATAAAAACTTACTCATCCTCTGTAAATAGTTACAAAATTGAGTAATAGATTAACCTTCTTCCAGTTTTCTTTTATGCAGTTGTAAAGTGTTCAGCCGTCTCTACTTAAGTCGGGAACTCCACTTACCTTCTTATATTTACCCGTATCGGATCAAAGTCGCACTTACGGTTAATGGATTTCGCCCGAAATCTTTGTGTCTGATGCGGTGGTGTTGCCTAAATGGAATGTCACCAAAATTTGGACTTGCTGCGACTTTTAGTTTTTGAGATATTCTGTTAACACACACATATACACAGAAAAACATACTCATAGACTATTCGCTAAAAACATTTTTTGTATTCAAGGGACCCAAAAACAAGTATTTCCGGTAAAAACTTAATTTCGACACTTAATTTTGGCACTATCACAATACTTTTTCCTACTAAGGAGGAAGAGAAAGTAAAAAAATAAAAATATATATATCGCGCCAAGTATAGTGTGAAGTCAAATTTAAGAAAGAATAAGTGTGTAGTATGTTCAAACTACTGTTTTGAGAAGCATATATTTGTTTATATTAATTTCAAGTTAAGGATTGTAAATTTAAGAAAACAGATTGACAGAAGCCAGTACTACTTGGCACGGAACCTTTCTCAAAACTAATTCTATAAGTTGCAGTTTTGGTTAACAGATTTTCTTCAACTTTGGACTTATAGCAATGCTTTAAAGTAACAAAATATTAATAGATGGTAGAATCAATCAGTTTGTTCTGAAGTAGGGCTTTAGAGGAAAGCTTAACGTTGCTGTTCCCCCAGACTATAAATCAGTTTTCCTAGAAAAATGTTTCAAATAAAAGTGCTAGGCATTGTTCTGTAGATAGTATACGAGGTTTAGAGAAAATAGAAAAAACTGAAAAGCCATTCTGTAAAGGCACAGTTGCGATTATGAATTTGGGCGGAAACTTTTTTTTCTTTTTTTTTTTTGTGAAAGGGGCCTATTGCATTGCGACCTCCCGGTTTATAGTACTATGCCCCTTGGGTGCCGCTGGCTAGCCAACTACACCTCTCCAGACACCAGATTAAGGCTCCTTAGGGTCCCCAATATTCTGGAGGGCTCTAGTGAGGATATATTCTCATCTTCCTGGTAACTACCCAGATTCCTAAATCTTCTCTGAGTGGTAGCCTCGTAGTCCGTGAGGAGATGAATCGGAGTTTCCTCCGTATCCTCCAGAATCTTCACATGGTATCATTCTCCAAACCCAGCTTCGTCAGGTGTCCTCTGAGTCTACAGTGCCCTGTGAGGAAACCCGTAAGAATGCGAAGCTTATTCTTACCGAGACCAGCACACGCCTCCGATCTTTTTTGGTTGTAATCTCCCAAGCAAATTACCTTATTGTCAGAAACGGAAGATCAAGTCTGGGCTTACTACAATGTTTCGTTTTGGAGCGTTTTGTTTAACAAGCAAGCAAACATAGACCATTCGCAAAACACGTTTTTTCGTACTCAAAGGAACTCAAAACATATATTTCAAGTGACAATTCATTTTCAGAAATTTGCAAATCGCAATGTTTCCTCTTACAGAGAAAGTAAAAAAGTAACGAATTTTCAATTTAGAACTATACGAATATGCAAGAAAAGGAAGTCGTGTGGGTATTTCACACCAGATTTTTATTCTTGTGATGGCAATATATTATCGCCCGCTTTACCAAGAAATGATTTATTTTTTCTTATCATCTTGTTCGAATCTCTTAAAAAAAAAAGGTGTTTGAATTTAATTAAGTAATTTAATTTAGTATTATGTCTATAGGTTTTCAATACATTCTTATGTTAGAAATCAAACATTAAAAGAAATTTATTTTAATGTTAAAATCTAAAAAATCAATTTTACCATCAAAAACTGATAATTTTTCAAGTGTAACTTTTGATTTTCTTAAAATGGGGGTTTTAGTGAATCTTTAAAATGAATAATAGGCTTAAGAATAAGCATATTCGTGAATGAGCAAACAGAAAGCTCTAGACTGCATAATTATAATTTTTACCATTTTATTTTTACATTGTGTGAAAGTACTGTAAGCCTTTGGTTTTTCACTAGGTTTATTGAGCAGTGAATCTTGGACCACAGTTAAAAGAAAAGGAAAGAAAAATAGGAAAACCCATCATAATATATAAGATCGAATTGCTAAAAGTGAAAGCCTGAAGTGTACTTTATTTGTATTATATGATTTTATTTTCAATGATATTCAATAATATTATGATTGTAATTTCAAAATTAATTTTTGAACATTTTCTTGTATTTTTTTATGATTCAACAATAAAGGTCTATTTGTTTGTATTCATTGTAACCTATGTTTTTTTAATTATTATTTTCACTTTTTTTTCGGTGTATTGTTTCAGCAGTGTTGTACTCGTTTCAATTTCCATTCACTTCTGTTTTTAAAATTTATTTAAGATAAGCACATAATTTTTTTTTTTACGATAGTTTATTAATTTTATAATTTGTTTTGAAAATATGTAAAAGTAGTTCCAAAATATGTTCATCCTTTCGATAAGAGAACTCATTTATTAAGTTATTAATTGATAGCTAAACATTAATTTCTATTAAGTTAATCTGTAATTACAAAAAATGGAAAAAAAAATTTTTTTTAAGTCCAAAAATATGTCTTAATTGATAGTGTCTTAATTTGACATTTCGAAAATTATATTTTTAATTTCAACTTCAGGGTACAAGAAAATATGAATGTATCAACAACATAGAAAAAAAAAAAAAAAAAAAAAAAAAAACTTGTTCCATCAATTTATTCTTTTGAAGAATAGCCATCAAAATGGACTTAATAAAGTAATTGAGTACTATTTAGTGGAGACGTACCATGGAAGTTAACTATTCCCTTAAAAGTGACGCAAATTATTGTATAGCTTCTTTTATTAATTTAATTTTCATCTGTTAGTTAATCACTTTATTGCAGGCTACGTTGCTGGAATGAAAATGATGTTACCAGAAGATGTTAAAAGAATAGATAATAAACAATATGAAGAAGTTAATATTCCAATTCTTCCGCCAGCGCCATTAAATGTTGGAAATAAACTTATACCTATTTCATCATTGGATGAGGTATTTTATACATATTTTTTGTATTCATTATTCGAATAGCTGTAGGCTGTAGTCTTAGCTGATCTTATAAAAAACCTTACATTTTTACATGGATATGATTATAGCAATCCAGTTTTGTATTTGAGTCTGTGAGTCGTACTGTAGCCAATATATTTTGTACAAGTTACATATACCTTTTACCTGATTATCGCCAGTGAGGAACGTACTCGATTATTTACAAATCTTTTTTTTTTAGTGTTCTTGTTAAATCACAGAAAATTCTTCTAGATGATCCCTTATGTTTTCAAATTTCAGAATGCCACGACAGTTCTATACAAATAAATGTGTAAATTGTTTCCAGAAACTACATTTAACAATAACAGAAATAACCGGCTAATAAATCTTTAAAAAAATCATATACTTTTGATATATATGTTTTGGAGTCGCAGAGGATATAGTTCTCCAAAAGTATAAGAGCGAGTAAATGTTAGGCGATCATATCGCACTAAAATCTTACTTTATGCCTTTCCTTATGAACCATTAATTTCAAAAGTTTTTGAATAAGTAAGATCTAAATTTTTTCAAATAAAGAGAACTTTATTTTTGTTTAAATATGTTGTAGTACTTTTCTGTTTAATTAATATTTAAATGATGCGAGCAAGGGTAAAATTTGCTCTTTGTTTGATTGTGCTGACCAAAAAATGAAATTTTTCGATTAGATCATTGATTCTGAAATCAATGAATTGGATAGTAAGGCCTTACAATCTTACATTGAGCATTTTCATATTGAGATTAAGTGAAAGAAGGAACAGAACCAACCAAACTAGATTGCCGAATTTTTTTTTTATTAAAGAATTTATTAAAAAAAAAAAAAAAAATCATAGTACTAAATTAATTCAGTCTTCATTTGATTAGTATGGTCAACTGGCATTTAGTGGAGTAAAGAACCTAAATAGAATACAATCCGTCGTCTTTGAAACTGCGTACAATACAAACGAAAACCTTTTAATATGCGCACCTACCGGTGCTGGCAAGACAAATATAGCATTGTTGACTGTGATGAGAACAATTAGACAAAATATTGAAAATGGAGTTATTAAAAGGGACCAATTTAAGGTAATTCTTGAACCAAAATTAAATTAATTATATTATTAGGATTAGGAATATGAACCTTATATTTTTATTAGCCTTTTTTAATTATTTAACTTCTTTAAATATTTTGACATTTCGACATTGTACATGCTATTTTCAAGGGTTTAGTTATAATTTTTGGTTTACATATGTGTATATTTAGATGTAAAAGTTTCAGATATTAAGAAACCATATAAACCAAAAATTGAAAAGGACATGTACAATGTCGAAACATCGAGGTATTTAAAGAAGTTAAGTAAATAAAAAAGACTAATAAAAATATAAGGTTCACATTGTTTATATATCATCCTAGTAATAGTAACAATTAAAATTTGGTCAATCAATTGAAACTCATAACAACAGTTAAATTAATATTTAATTACTAATTTAAATAATTACTATTTATTTCTTTGAATAGTATAATTTACTTCAAAATTTGTCTCATGAATATTTTTAGATTGTATACGTAGCACCGATGAAAGCATTAGCTGCAGAAATGACCGCAAATTTCGGTAAAAAGCTAAGTGCTTTAGGTATTGCAGTTCGAGAATTAACAGGGGATATGCAACTAACAAAAAGTGAAATATTTCAAACACAAATGTTGGTGACCACGCCGGAAAAGTGGGATGTTGTTACAAGAAAAGGAACTGGTAAATATCTTTATTTAATATAAATAATAGTTGAAGTTTGTCCGCTGTTAATGAAAAGAGCAAAATGATGGTTGGCAAAGGCCAAAGAAAAAACTTTTTCAAAGTAGAAAAGTTTTTACTTTTGCCTCTGCTTACCATCATTTTCCTTATTTATTTAAATCTAGAAATTCTTACCATATACCATTTGCATTTTATTTAACAATAAGTGCAACAATTTTACTCATTAAGTTCTAAACAATAACAACAATAAATTTCTAAACAAATTTTTAATGCACTATTATATTTCTCTGTTGGCCGTTGAGTTTAATACTTAAAAGTGGTTTGTTGTTGCCTTGTCAGCCTGGTGTAATGAGACTATAAAGCATTTTTTCTTTATTTTTTGGGGTTTTATATTTTGTCCCGACGTTTCGGCGAACATTGTTGGCCCTCTTCATGGGAATCTACACAAGTAAAAGAAATAGAAAATTGATGATGTTGAAAAACTCAGTATCTTTTTTCCTTTTTTTCAAACATCATTCACTTTTGTATACCTTTTATTTGTGAAGGTTTCGCTGAAGAAGGCGAGCAAAGTTTTTGTAACGTCGGGTGAAAATTAAAAAAAAAAATCTTCAAAAAACAAAGAAGAAGTTCATTATTTTTTTTAGTCCATTGCACCAGAAATTTGTAAGCAATAAATTTTAGTTCGAATTTTATGCAGGAATCATCGAATGAGACCAATTACCTACCATGTAGGTAATTTAAAAAAAAAACATCATATCTGGACTGATTTCGTGATTTGGTTGAAATTTAGACATCGGATTACTATTAATAATTTTTATTAATTTCCTTAGGTTACTTTTTTCTCCTCATTTATATTATTCATCCTGCTTTTGCATTAGATATATTTTCAAAAATGAGTTTCGTCAGGTAATCTTGTTTATAAAATATATAAACAATATATATTATGAAAGCCAAAACAAAAAAAAAACATAAGTTGAAACTTGATATTCTATATAAGGTTTCATCAGGTATGAAAAGTTTTGCATCATGCCACCTCACACCAGAAACTGCACCACAGAGTAAAACACTGATTAGTACCTATCTATTATATAGTATAGCAGCTATTATATAGTTGATAAGTAACTTTTAATAAAGTAAATCAATATCTCGCAGAAAGTTGCACTCAATTAATTTATAGATAGGGCCATACACAAAAAGCTGTTTGCTAGTTCAGATTGAAGTTATGCTGTATTAGAACTTTAATCTTGCTCTCAGGGCAGTAGTCGAGTGTTGTGAACGGAAACCAAAATGACAGGAAGAAAATAAATTATTACTGTCAATGAATGAGGTGAGTCTTCCTAAAATAATTTGGTTAGTCAGCTTACTAAGACAAGGTAGTAGGGAGATAGGACCATAGCTGGTGATTAAGGAGGGGTCTTTGCAGGTTTAGCAATGCCAATAACTTTTGCCATTTTCCATATATCAGGAAAGTAACCATATATAAATTATATAATTTATTATTTTCGTGAGGTGGATAACCCTTTTTACTTTTCTTGAAAATGATTTTAAAAGAAGATTAGTGTGTGGTGACGCTAGGTTTTTCTCAGATACGTGTTTCTTTGGTATGTAATATAAAATTAGATTGAACATGGATGGGTCACGATCCCAGACACTGCAGCCAATTGAGGTTGCTGTGCCTATCTCTGTAGGTCAAGTACGAGAAACCTCCCCTCTTCAAGAAATGTCCCAACCAGTTTTTTTTTGCATATAATCTCCTTTGGTCTTAGTGAATAGCCATAGATCTCATAGCGCAATTTGACGATTGCATCACAATCGAACAACAAATACGAGGCCGTTTCCTTCTCCTTCTGGCATAGTCTATACGAGTATTCCGAGTTGATTATCCCCACCTTATTGAACCTGCCGTGCTCCGTAAAGAGACTTGTCATCAAATTGATCTGTTCCTTCCTAAGCAAAAGGTCTTTTAGCTTCTATATTTAGATATCAGCTTTGACATGATCATCTAGCTGTATTTAGCTCTTGGGCGCAGTTTCCAGACTGTGAGGTACTCTCTTTAATAAAGTATAAAAGTATTAACAATCATGTGATATAAACTTGAATGTTAATATCAGTCAACAAATTTACTATGTATAATAAAAATTCCAAGTTGTGAAGAAAATTTACTAGTTGGTAGTTAGAAATCATGAGATAGTTCTAAGATTGCTTCACACAAGTTTTTTAATTTAATTTTATTAATTTTCTATTCTCAGAATAGTGAACATGTTTGTAATTTTGTGTAAATTTTCAGCTTCATCAGTAATACATATTTTTCTTTGTAGGTATGACTTATCTATTTATTCCAAAACTTTATCTTTTTTAAATGTTAAATGATCCTAGTCAATCATAAAAATATACGTATTTAAGCTTAAGTTAACCTTCTGCAAAAGCGCAGCTATTATTATTACAGTTCGGGTGCCTAATGGCGCGGGACCTAAGCCTATGTGACTCTTATCCCCCCGATACCCCCCGTAACCCCTTAATTAATCTCCCCCGGTAACTGCCGGTTAATCTGCAGTATCCCAAGATATCCCTAAACTCCAACTCGCCCAGACAATCCTGCGGGAGTGGTGACCTCCCAAATATACGAAACCTAGATCCAGCGAAACGGGGACACTGACATAAGTAGTGATACACCGTTTCCCTAACTCCGTCATCACAGTTCTGACAAATGGGACTCCGCGTCCTCCCTATGTTAAACAAGTGACTGGACACCCAAGTGTGTCCAGTCGCTATGCCTACCAAGGTTCTCAAACCCGTCCTACGAAGAGACAGGAAATACTCCGAAATTCCCTGCTTGCTCGCCTTTATAAATCTTTTAGCTTGGAGGCACCCCTGCGTGTCCCTCCAGCGTTTCTCCAAAGCTCTCGTCTCCCAAAGTCTAATCTGTTTGTCGCGAAACGTCTTTGTAACGGCCAGGGCTGGTTCAGGACCACAAAATGGTAATGATGATCCCTCCCTGGCCAGCCGATCCGCCCTCTCATTGCCCTCTATACCCGCATGTCCGGGTATCCAATAGAGATGCACCTTACCCCTCCGAGCCAAAGCGTTAAGCCTTCTCCTACATTCTCCCACTAATTTCGAACTCCACCAAGGCTTACTCAAAGCCCTTAGTGCGGCTTGACTATCGGAGAAGATCCGCCCTTCCTTAAACTCTCCTAGCCACTCCTCCACAAGGTGGCAGCATTCAATGATGCCCACCACCTCAGATTGGAAAACATTGGCCAAACCACCCAAGGCCACCGAACTCCCTCTATCCAACTCCTGAAACCATGCTCCCGCCTCCGACAGGCCAGTACCCTCCTGCCTAGAGCCATCTGAATAGCAGCGAATAATACCGCTGCCGGACTCCGTTGGCCTCGTGAGGTTATCATCCCCTATACTACCAATCGTAATCTCATCATCTCTCTCAAATCCCCATTTCTTGCTCGTCTCATCAAGCTTGGATAGCAGAAATCGGTTCACTCGCCAAATTTCGTCCTCGATCTAGTGTGATCCCCCCGAAAGGTTCTCACCCATTCTCCCTTGCACCTCATTCTGAGGTACCCTTTCATTGCCTCCCCCGTTACCACATACTGAAGAGGGGATGATAGCCTCAACAGCATCTCCAGTGCCACCGTCGGCGTCGTTCTCATCGCGCCAGTGATAGCCAAACAGGCCATGCGCTGCACTCCTAGCAATTTCTTACTGTTCCTTCCCACCAAGGTATCAGACCACCATGCCACTGCGGCATAGAGTATCCTTGGCTTCACCAACTTCTCATAAATCCAGTGGATGCCTCGGGGATTAACTCCCCAGGTCTTGCCCGCTAATCTCCTTCACTGCCAGAAAACCTTCTGTCCCTTCTCACATACATACTCAATGTGAGCCTGCCAATTCAACGTACTGTTGATGAGGACCCCCAAGTATTTAACCTCTCTGCAAATTTGCACTTCCTTGCCGAAGAGCCTGGGTCTCCCAAGCCCTTCCAATTTCCTTTTCCTGGTAAAGAGAACTAAGGAACTTTTGTCCGGGTTGACGGACAAGCCATAGTTCCTATACCACTGCTCCACGAAAGATAACGCCGACTGCATCAAGTCACTCACCACACTCAGATGCTTCCCTGTGATTAGGATTACCCCATCATCGGAGTACATCTGCAGGTAAAATCCCCTACGGTTCATCTCCCAAAGTAGCTCATCAACGATGAGGCACCACAAATGAGGAGACAAACTCCCACCTTGGGGAAAGCCCATACTGGCTTTCACCCTTCTCTCCGCAGCTCCCAAACGAGAATAAACAATCCTCGAAGTCAGGAGGTTGACTATCCATCTAACCAGGGTCCCATTCACACCCCTCTCCTCCAATAGCACTCTAATTCTATCGTGGGCCACGCTGTCGAAAGCCCCCTCAATATCGAAGAAGCATCCCAGCGCGTACTCTTTAGACTCCAACGTGTGTTCAATTCTCCCCACCAAATTATAGAGCGCAGTCTCCGTTGATCTCCCCGCCAAATAGGCATGCTGGTTCCCGTGAAAGGTACTCTTTATGTCGCAATTCTCCATTAAGAAAAGGTCGACCAACCTCTCTAAGCCCTTCAACATGAAGAACGCGAGGCTGATTGGCCTGTAAGCTTTAGGGTCGAGATAATCCAACTTCCCTGGTTTGGGAATGAACGCGACCCTACTGACCCTCCAAGCCCAAGGGATATAACCCTGACTTAGGCTATCCCTCAGTATTCCTACCTATGTACTTCCGAACATGTTCCAACTCTCCTGAATCAGCACCGGGTACAAACCATCCATACCCGGCGACTTGAATTTACTAAAAGTAGCGAATACCCAACTCGCCCTCCTCAAAGTAACCACTCTACTTGCCAACTCCCTGCTCTGCAAATCCCCTCCCTGTGCGTCAGGTAAAGCACCCACGCACCCTCCAACATACTCCACATTACCCGGTAAGTGTCTATCCAGCATCACCCGTAACACCTCATTATGGTTATAGGTGATGTGTCCATCAGGCTTCCTAATACTGTCCAACGACAACTCCCCACTTTTACCTAAAAACCTAAAAACTCGATTTACCTCCTGTTCCCCCTCCAGGGTTTCGCAGAAAGTCCTCCAAGAGACTCTCTTCGTTCTCCGGATCTCTCTTTTATACTCTCGCTTGGCCTGAGTAAACCTTTCCCAGTCTTCCTCCGCGTTACTCCCCCTAGCCTTCCTCCTTAACCGCCTCATTTGTCTATTTAAGGCAGTTAGTCGGGCCGTCAAAGCGCAGCTATAGTATATCTGTTGAATTCTAAAATTGATAATTGTTATAGTCACTTGAATATTTTCAGGTGATGTTGCACTTACAAGGTTAGTTAAACTACTAATAATTGATGAAGTTCATTTACTTCATGGTGATCGCGGACCAGTAGTTGAGGCCCTTGTTGCTAGAACCCTACGGCAGGTGAGAATTATATATAAAATATTAGTAACTTATTTGTATTTTTTTTTCTGTAAAAACCAATCGTTTGTTAAAGGTGGAGTCATCACAAACAATGATAAGAATTATAGGCTTGTCTGCTACGCTTCCTAATTATATTGATGTCGCCAGATTTTTGCATGTTAATCCTTATGTTGGATTGTTTTATTTTGATAGTCGATTTAGACCTGTTCCCCTGGAACAAACATTCATTGGAGTGAAAGCAATTAAAGCCCTTCAACAAATTGCTGATATGGATAGTGTTTGCTATGAGAAACTCATTGAGTTAGTTCAAAAAGGACATCAGGTAAATCAATTTATGTGTTAGTTTAATCTACCCTCTGTAAATAAAATCCTAAATCTTTATAAACACTATATATTATTCGGAATTTAAAGCTCTTTTTTTTTTCTGTGTGGTGGGGCAAGCCCTATGCTATCCAAAGCTCTTCTGAACACATAGCTATCCCAAAGACAAGGAGCCTTCTCAGTGCACTGCCGGCTTCCGGAAAGTGTTCTCTCGTTACAGATAATATTGTCCATCACCGGACAGTGAGCTGTAAAAGGCTTCTAGGAAGAAAAAATCTGAGGGCAGCATTCTGGACTCGAACTCGGGACCTCTCCGTTCTTAGTCTGGCGCGCTACCACTGAGCTAATTCCTTCCCTTAATATTAAGCGATATATATACATATATATATAAATAAAAGATATATAAGATATAAGTATATAAACTTTAGCTTTTTGGAAAGTAAGATATAAGCTAGCTTTGAAAATACAATGTCAAAGTTTCAAAAATTTATATCGAACGTTTTTACGAAAAAAGTGAGAGAACATTTAGTATTTTTAGTAATTTCCCCGTTTTTTTGACAACAAATTTGAAGGGGACATTGAAGAAGATTTAGAGGTGATTGATCTCTTTTTAATGTAGAAATACTCAATAGTTGAATCAAGATAAATAAATACTATTCTTAGCAAAGGAAATAACATACTTATTACTATTTGATTTTAAGAATTGATAAGCATTCATTTACGTTCTTTTAATTGGTTTTATTACATAATCTCCTGTTGCTGATAACAACTGAAAGCATAATTTGTCTCGTTAACTAAAGAAAACAAATAACAAGAGATATTAATTAAGAAAGGAAAATTTATGCTAAAGACTATTGTTTAATCTGAGATTTATTTAAGCTCATTTGAATAACTCGAAAATGAAAAAGAAAATTGCCCCCAATGGAAAATAGAGGATCTCCTAAACCTTCTCTCTCACTCCTACAGATAGGTAGGAAGCTAAATTTGGTAATTATTGTTAAAACTGACCATTCTAATAATCATCTGTTATTACGTGCCCTGAGGTCTATGATAGATCGAAATTGAAATTAAATGAGCTCCCAACTAAAGAAGTTCTTCAAGAGAAAAAATTAGAGAATGAAGAACTGAAAGTGAGTTTGAGTTTCTAAAAAAAGGTCTGATGTAGACAATGAACGTGAATTAGAAAAGCTCTTAAAAGAAACAAAAAAAAAACTAGAACGTTTCATACAGAAATAATTTAAAAGTAAATGCTCACTTAAGAGGATAATGTAATCAACATAATTTTCATTTTTTAATATCAAAGTTGAGGTAATTAAAAAGTCAGTGGCCTCCAAACTTTTTTGATCACGTACCCCTAAGAGAAAATAATTAAAAGTTGTAAGTTATACCTCCTATACAATATAATATAAGTATATACACCTGTGTGTGTGTGCGTGTGTAGTCAAAAATTAAATTATTTATTTTTTATTTACTTACACAGTATGAATGTACATATCTAGATTTAAATCAATTTTGAATTAAATTAACATTTTGAATTAGAATTTAATGTCGGCAGTGCGATTGTATTTGTTTAGTAATATCGGAAAAATCTGGTTTGATGCCCTCTTTTAAGCATTTCGAAGATATGGTTCTAGCTCTCATTTATTCCTGTACTTAGTTTTAATTGTTGTCTTTGCAGAGAACGCTACTTCATACAGTATGTAGAACCAAATGTTAAGATTGCATTCATTGCTCTGCTTACTAAATCTAGATATTCGGTTTTCAATTCCCTTCACCAATTTTTGAAGAGATTTTTCTTTAAATTCGGATTGTAAGGTCGTTCTTTCTCTCATGTCGCAGAATGATTGATTAGCCGAAGTCATGGCCTCGAAAAAAAAATCTGTTATTACATGTTCAAAAATCTATGATTTTGGGTTCTCGAATATATATTCGAACAAGAACAATTGTAAGAATGTCTAAATGAATCCCCTGAAATAAAACTTTTCAAATAAATTAGAAAAATATGTATATAAAATCTATATTTATGGAAGAAATTACTCATATTTTTTACGTGTCAAAAAAATTTGCTAAATTTCCATTATAAATACACAATACATAGTACAATATGTGGATGGGTCCGCAATGCGGATAACATCTGGTATTTTATCCATCGAGGCATGCATATTTATATTGTTCCTGACCTGTTTCGTATTCGTCCATCGTCAGAGCAAATTCACCAAGTTTGTGGAAAGAGTTCAACAGAAACATTAGATAGATAGATAGATAGATAGATTAGATAGATAGAAAAGTACTTTATTTATCAAAAGTATACAACATAGAAGTAATATTTTAAATTAAGTACGAAAAACTGACAATAGCTATGCCGTCTGTCAGGATTACTGTAAATCACCATTTAATCATTTAATTTCGGACAGACCTTAATATACAATAACAATAATAATAATAATACACCAAATAGAAATCCAAAAAAAAAATTTAAATAAAGTAAACCTTCATATTAAATAAATAAATTATTAAATCTTCTAATTAAACATAAAATTTTACACTTGAACAAGAAGAACCAATAAAACAATCTTATAAAATAAATAATAAAATAGAAATTGCAAGTAAAAGAAAATGTCTACTACTACATATCAAAATTAAAATTGTCTACCAAGAATCTTCGGTAGATGAGCCCTTTTTTAATATACCCAAGCAAATTTGAACATTCGCGTCCGTTTAAATGTATAAGCATTTCTGCTTCTGATAAGGTACTTTTGCCCAGATATTTTTTTCTAAAATTCCAAGAAAATGAAATACGCTCTCAAATTCCCTCAGATTGCATAAGGAGCAGTTATAATTTTTGCCTTCCATGTATGGTTTGTACTTTAAATCTAACATCTCCCCTCGGATTTTCATCAACAAACCTATATCATGAGGATCCAGCCCACTGATAAGTTTCAGTGCCCTGATGAATGGGCAGCTTTCATGTAATCCATGTTTAATGAGAGCTGCCCATACATTCTATGAAAAACACTATTCATAGCTCTGGTTCTAAATTCAGATTTATAGTGGATAACTAACCGCTGTTCTAACAGGATTAGTTGATATTTCCAACTATCTAATGAGTTGAGGCTCAAATTTAAAGAGCAACCTACTTTATCAGCCCAAGTGTACCAATTCTGAAACCAGGAAATTTTCTTACTGATGACCTGCTTGGACACAATATTGGTTGGGCGTGCATCCTGGTTATTTAAGATTTTTAAAACATAATTATAATGGAGATTAAAAACATGTAAATGCAGAGGGAGAGTATTCGATTCAGTGTATAAAATGTAGTTCGGCATATTCCTCGGAAGTTTAAACAGTTTTTTTAAAAAGATTCTCAAAACTTTTTCCAATTGCTCGACGTTCTGAAACCTCAGACTGACCTCCGTAAGTAAGTAAGCATCGTGTCACTGCATTAAAAACCTGATACTTAGCAAAGAGCGGGACCTGCGAATTGGCAGTAAGACTAGACCAAATGCTATTTAAACCCAACAAAGCTTGACGCGCGGGTATCTTTCCAATGTGAACAATAATTCAAAGAAGAGGAAAGCATGTCCCCAAATATCTGTGACTGCTTACTACCTCAAAATTCTAACTTTTTAACTTCCAGCATTCTGATTTTTTTAACCTTCTACCGTTCCTCCTGAACACTATCATCTTAGTCTTATCTAAATTCACAGTTAAACACCATTGCTCCGTATACCGCTCCAGCGCAATTATCATCTCTTGCAGTCAGGGCCGGATTTAGATGAAAAGAGGCCCTAGGTTATTCCACTTGTAAGGCCCTTTCACCTCCCAAAGAAAGAAAAAATCTTCTTTTTTTTTGTTCACTATTCTCTATGTTGTTGAGGTGTTCTCAACTTTTTATTTACAAAATTATACATAAGTTTTCAAGTTTGATATGTTTTAAAGATTATTTAAGTTTTTATTTTTTATGCCTTGAAAAAGACAATATATTTGTCGAAACGTTGGCAAGAATTTAAGTTTTTTTATTTTTTTCAAAAAAGACCGAAACTCACGATCCTATCTCTAACTCCTTCACTATCTTCAGCATATAGTAATAATTTCAAGTTAATAATCGTTCAACCATATTCCTCCCTTTAAATTATATTTGAGATCATTTATAAAAAGGATGAAATGGAGTGGGCTAAGATTGCACTCCTGTTGAACTCCCGAAAGAGTATTGAATGGAATCGAACAACCATCTCTTGTCCAGACAGATAATTTTGTATCTTTGTAAAGACTAGCGATAGCTCTTATAAATTTAGAGGAAAGACCTAATTGGTAAAGTTTAAAGAAAAGAGCCGCTCTATCTATAGAATCAAAAGCCGACTTTAGGTCGTCGAAGAAACAATAAATTTTCTTCAAACCTTGGTTTAATTTTAGTGCAACAACGTTATTTAGGATAAAAATGTTATCGGCTGTCGAGTACCCCTCTCTGAGACCCGCTTGCTCTTCGCATAAAACCTTAGTTTCATTTACCCAATTTTTCAGTCTTTCCGCTAAAAGCCTGTATATATCTTCTTCAAGGTATCTTGTAACACAATTTCTCTGGAATTACCTGCCATATTCAAATCTCCCTTTTTAAATAGTGGAAGTACTAGAGCATTATAAAGTTAACCGGGTCTGTTAAGAAAATAATCATTTACATTACACAGAACTTACCGGACTAAAGACTCGGGTGCATGCTTATAACATTCAAAAAGAATACCATCTTTCCCCTGGAGCTTTTGAATGTTTACATTTTTTTGAAACGTAAACTTTCAACAAAGGAAAAAATTTATCTAGAACTCACTCACAATGTATGGTTTAGCATAGTGAATCTTTCATAAAAACTGGAAAACGCTCGATAAAAATCAGCGAAACTTCACAGTATCAATCAGCTACTATTAAATAATGTATGTGCAAAAAATTAGAACAAAAAACAGTTTCCTTCTAGATAAAAAAAAAATAAAATTAACAAGCGATACGCACTCTAGAAAGCCAGTACAATACTCAACAGAAAAGAATAGAATAGAAATGCTTTATTGACAAAGATTTATGACATGTAAATAAACAAAAGAAAACTTCAAAGCTAAGCGGCTTGGTGCTTAACACCGTCAGCCAGAGTTGTCAATTGTGTACAACAGTATTTACTACCTTGAACACTACCAACTAACAAAATAAATAAAAGCAACATAAACAAAATAAATTTTCTTCTAAATAGAAATAAATATAACTTCTGAAAAACATATGAATAAACTTACAAACATTTAAAAAATAAATATCTTACGAGAATAGAATAAACTAAAAGAATTATTTGTGTATATACAATATTGATAGAGAGACAGGTTTTCAATTTTTCACTATGTGCTCAATAGTTAAACTCCTGCACAAGTAGGCTTCTATATTTATAAGCATATGTATGAAAATTAATTAGGTTTTTCCAATTTGCACCATTCAATACTTTATCACTTCATTCAGCGATAGTAACTTCTTACCAAACCACTACATGCGCCATTCCTGTAAAGTGGAGCATACACCCAAATTATGATAAACATCCTCCATTTCATTACTCAAAGAGAGCACATGTTACTCCTCATGTGCAAAGAGAGCACATTCTTTGTTCCTCAGATCTACAAATACTGGCATTAATTAGCTGTCCATGCTATTTAAATATAACTCTTATGGACCTTAAATTATTGTGATCTGAGATATAATGATTTTCTGAGGAGGACAACTTCAGATCCTTATACAAAATATGAAAACTGGATTTTTGCGCTTTACATATAATTTCATTCCTAAATTCTTTTTTTAACGCTTCTAAAATATTTGTACACATATCTTCTGACAGATAATCCAACAGCAAACCCAATTTATTACACAAGTCTAATTATCTTTATGGCACGATATTCTCTTCTCAGTAATTTGCTTCGCCAAAATTTTAGGCAGCCTTGAATCCGGCATCAACATAACCTTTTAATATAATTAAAGTACAAACTCATCGTAAAGAAAAAAATCGGGTAAAGATTTGTTTCCAGGTACAAAATATACATAGGGGAATTAAATGGTAACGAGAATAATTTTTTTTAAGTATAGATTTAATTTTTACATTTCTTCAAAACTACGGCTCCCCCAGACCTGCGCCGCATAACATATTATTGAGTACACACAGGCATTAAAGATGACCATTTTATTTGATATTGGTATTTCATTTTTATAAAGAATGTTACTATAGGTGAAATTCAAGGCGAACTTGGCTTTAAGAAACTTTTTTAAAAAGTGTTTTTTAAGATTGATACATAAAACCAATTTCTAAATAACTATAATAATTAACAATTTCCAAAGGTTACAATCCATCTTCCACTTTTCATTTTTCGCACGCCTACCTCCTCGCCCAAATATCATCACTTTAGATTTCCCTTTATTAACTGTTAAATTCCACAGACTGCAATAGCGTGATAAATTATTAATCGTCATTTGCAGTACATTTGTATCCGGTGCCAGCAACACAATGTCGTCGACGTACATAAGACATCTTATGTGTACTCCCCCGATAAAGACTACTCCACCAATATTTTCAAGAAAATGGAAAATAAACTAGGGGAGAGTTTACCTGTTCCAATCCTACCGCCGTTTCAAAAGACTATGTAAGCCCGTTTTTAGTCCATACTGCGGATTCCGTAAACCTAAACAACCCTCGTACGGCTTTAATAAATTTATTTGATGCTCCTAATTGGAATAATTTGTAAAAAATTGAGTTCCTATCCGAAGAGTCAAATGCTGCTTTATAATCTTTAAAAAAGGCATATATTTTGTGACGTTTTAAACGGGTTTGCAGTCCGATTACATTCACCAAATTAAATATGTTGTCAATCGTTGAATAACCTTTCCGGAATCCCGCTTGATATTCATTAATTACATTATTTTCAGATATCCACCATTCCAGTCTTAATAAATAATAAACCCGAAAATAATTTAGCTATGCAACCTGTGAATGCTACTCCACGATAATTACTAATTTCTCCTACATCACCTTTCTTGAAAGGCGGAAAAATAATTGATTTACAGAAACTTTTTGGTATATCAGAAGATTCATAAATTGAATTAAAAAACTTTATCAGAGTTTCCAAAAAATTATCGGGGCTAGCTTTATAAAATTCATAACGATCGTATCCCGGCGCTTTTCCATCTTTTGCTTTCTTAAATACTTGCTTTAATTCTGTAACTTCAAAGGGTCTATCGAGAGTTTCATTACATAAACGGAGGTGCATATAAGAAAGGTGACGCTTCACCAGATGGGTTTAAAAGATTCCTGAAGTGTTCTACCCAACTTTTCTCCTTTTATTTCCGGACTTCCTACAAACTTTTTATTTTTTTGTAAAGTGACCGATCCCAAAATTCTTTCGAAGGACTACATTATTAAATTTTTCTATAATGGCTAATTGGTGGATTTTCTTTTTTAATTTACATAATTGTTTAAAATCTCTATTAGCACTTACATAATGCCTTCTAATCAACTCACTATTGTTTTTTTTAAATAATTTCATCAGTGTAAATGCTTTATTTCTTAACTTTCTGCAATCGAAATCAAACTGTTTCTCTCTAAATTGTGATTTTACTTTATTTTCATATTTATTACGGTTACCAAAATATGCTGCCTCATAAACTGTACTCGCAAGGTAACAAACTGTACCTGTGGATCCTCCGGAATCACGTCATAATTATTGCGTTCCATGCGGTTTTTAAAGTATAGATCATCCATATCAGACCATTTAAGTTTAGGCAGAAGAGGCATTAATATATCTTGTGTGTTTCTGAATTTTAATTTAATTCTAAGTAAATGGGCATATGGTCGGAGAAAATTTCCGACTTCACTTTAAAATTTTTTATTAAAGGTAACATATTCATGGGAAGCAACAATAGTCAATGACCGAACAAGCATCTCCTCTGATAGAAGTATATTCCTCCAGTGAGTCGCCTGATATTCTACCGGTTAAAACGGTTAAATCAAAATCCGAACACAGTTCGAGAAACTCTTCACCTTTTTTATTCATAGTTTTATCTTTGGATTTTCCACCCGGTTCAGACCCTTTTACAATTAACTCCGAGGGAATGGTTGATTTTCTCTTATCCTTACGTTACAACCTCTATAAGAATTATTGCTACAAGCACTAAAAACATTTCTAATTTTTATAAAATCCTCTCTCCACTTATCAACACTCACATGGACTGGAAGAACATAGATAAATCTTTAGAAATATATATATCTTTAGAAATCATAGAAATATTATCTTTTTGATACATAATTAAACTTTGCCTCTCTATTGCTTGAAAGCTGTAAGCTAAACTCTTCAGAAATTAAATTTAATTTGACCAACCCAACATAGTTTGTAATTCGCAAAAAAATGTTCAAAATAACTTTGATCTACTTCCCCTAAAAAGTTTCGTATAAACAGAAAATATCAAATTCTTTTACAAAACAAAAAAAAATTCACCTCCTCTATTTTGTATTTTAGACCAGCCACATTATAACTTAACAAAGAACAAATACACTTATTATTTTCCACATTTCTTACTTACTGCACTTTCCACCTTTATTCCTTCTCTCCGTTTTT
Organism: Triatoma infestans; assembly: GCA_011037195.1. Lineage (NCBI taxonomy): Eukaryota > Metazoa > Arthropoda > Insecta > Hemiptera > Reduviidae > Triatoma > Triatoma infestans. The sequence goes on from JAAEAF010014907.1 coordinate 55,502, forward strand.
TGCCTTTCCTGCCTCGTGCTTTTTCCAGATTCCACCTCTTGCACAGTACGAGTTTCTTGACAAGATAAGGGTGTATTACTTGTAATAAATATGTCATCAAGCAATAAATTCCTGAACCAGTTCCTTTCGTTCGCCGCAAACCTAATACCAATCATCTGTTCCAACTCTGCTAGTCCATCTTTGCCATCACACTTTAGACTATCCATATCCCAAGTAAACCTCTTATTTTTATAAATTAAGTAGGAAATTCTCATAAGAACAATTCCAGTCCTGTCGAGTTCCAACACTTAGCTCTAACTCTCCACAAACATCTTCTCATTCTTGTTCTGTTACAGAGATCTTTGTGAATCACTATTCCGGTACCTTTTAATCTTGTAACATTCCTCATAATTTCCCATACAGTATTATCTGAATTAAACTCTGCCAAAAACATACATTTCCTCCTTTATTCTTAATTTCAAACGCCTTATTTATAATAAAGTTATCAACTCTTAAAACTTTATAATCTCTTTTCCACATAGCTCTTTTATTGGCTCAACAATCTCTTCATTGTCTTTTTGATTTATGCCCCTAAAAATCAAATTTTTTGCTTTATCTTATTTACTAGACTTGCTACTATATCACTTAGTCTCTTTGTCCTGTTTTTCTCCTGTTCCACTTCCTGTTTTAATTGTGCATTTTCCACAACTGTAAAGTCTGATTTGCTCCCTAAAATTTTAAAATCTTTAGAGGATAATTCTTGCGTACGTGTCTTTAATTTAGAATCAAGCATGTTACTCAATTTGTCCATTAAACCCTCCATAGCAATATTTTCTTCTGGACAGCTGTTTTGACTTTGTAACCTTTTATTTTGATTCTTTTCAGGTGAACTTTTACTTCCTCTCCTTTTTGTCGTTTTAGAATTTTTTAGTGCACAGTATTTATTTAAAATATAACTCAAATAATTTAGATTCAAACTAGCTATTAAACCTGTTAATTTAAGAGCTAGAATAGTTAATTTTATGAACTCTATATTAAATATTTAGTATATTGTGGCATCAAAACTTCATAAAAATCTGTAGTTATCAGTAACGTTCAGTACCTTTACCAAATTATCAGTGTGCAAATTACAAATATGCACTGACCTTGAGGTGTTCTCCCACCTTCACAACTCTCACGAACTCCTACTCTTCTCCCAATACACACTTCTCTTCTTACAACTATTCTCTTGAACTTCAGTACCGGTCAACAGAAACATTACGTTTAATTGAACTCTACACGAACTTGGTGAATTTGCTCTGACGATGGATGAAAAGCTGAAACCGGTCAGGAACAATATGAAAATGCATGCTACGACGGATAAAATACCAGAAATAATGCATAATTTCTGCTTAATTTCCCGCTACCCGCAATTTGAATTTTTCCTTGTATGATCGCAAGTGATCGTAAGCCTACTTCTTCGGAAAGATGACTGTAAGATTAGACAGACTGCGGACTGGACACACAAACAGTATTTTGAAGGGAAACTTGGCGTATCCCCAGTATCACTTTGCGTACCCCCTGGGATATGCGTGCGGGTACCCCCACTTTGGGACTACTGGTTTAAGCAACAGAAATATGTATAGAAGGTCACTAGTTGTCTCCTTTTCGTAAACTCGAAAAATAGTCCGTGTTTCTCACGACTTAAGGGAACTAATTGGAAAATGTACAAAACTATTAGCAAAAAGTTAGTAGGTGCTGGCTTTACCTATTTCGCCCACAATGGGAAGATCAGATAAATTATTTATTAATGAGATATATTGTGGGACGAATCTTTAGGGATTTTTTATAAAGAAGTAAAAGAAGTTACAGAACTTCAGAGCTAATTAAAAATTATCATTTCTTCGCCAAAGGCTCCAGCAATCCACACGAACTGGGCAGCGACTATCCGCATCTACTGCACCAAACATTTATGAATTATCCATCTGCTGGAAATACAATTTTAATTTAATTTATTAACTAGGTCTTTTGTATTAATTTTCTTTCTTATTACATTTCAGGTCTTAGTAATAAAATAAGTGATTTAATTTAATTCAATTATGAATTATTTCATGTATTTTTTTTTAAATTTGAAACATTTATAATTGCATTATTTGCATTTAGGATTGATTATTTATAAAACGTTAAATAATGAAAGTCCTCTTGAATCTAAAAAATAAAAATTCTAAAGCCAATGTTGTGAATGCAAAATATAAGAAGTTTGCAGAATGGTGCGATGAATTAGGTTTAATTATATTGAATGGGATTTCTCAAAGGGGCGGAGAAGAGCATTTTAACATATTTAGATTCTCGGAGTTTTTGATTCGCTCCTTGTTAGGGAGAAACAAAATAGGAGCCCGCTGGCGAGAGTGTTAGGTGAGAGAGATTTGGATTGCTCTAGGCGAGGTAGAGATCACAACCCCTATTATATAATATAAATATTTTCATAAATAAATGTTTTCTGTGTATACAGGTAATGGTATTTGTACATGCCCGAAATGCTACAGTTAGAACAGCAAATGTTTTAATTGAAATGGCCAGACAGAAGAATCAGTTAGGACTTTTTCAACCAGAAGATGGTCCTGCAGTCACAAATGCTGCAAAAGGTTTTGCTAAAGCCAGATCTAAGGAGCTTGGTGAATTATTTTCTAATGGATTTTCGGTTCATCATGCTGGATTGTTAAGAGGAGATAGGTCAATATTTTATTATTGAAAACTTTTATTCACTTACCATTTTTTTGTATTATAAGAATAGGGATCACATCCCAATGAAATACTGAAATTTTATAAACCAACTCTTATTATTATTATTCGTCTTTAAAGAATGACCAAGCCCTCCGCTATCCAAAGCCACCCTGGACCATATGACTAACCCAAAGGAAAACAACAAGCCAGGTCTAGTACAAAAGTTCCAGACCCGGAACTTACCTCCTAAGATTCACAGCAAACCGAACAAATCGGACCATAACCTAAAAGGGAAATAAAAGTAAAGTAATGCCTATTTTTTCAGGCAGTCTTAACGTCCAACTACCAATTAGGTGTAGTGGACGGGAGCAAGCACATACTTTACTAATAACATTTTTTAAACCTTATATAAAATTTAGTAGTTATACGCGGGACTCGAGTTGGGCTCCACTTACAAGTCCATGCTCATAACCACTACAACACCCGCCCCTTAAAGGGATAATAACCTAACTCTTACACAGACATTCTGTTGCGACTAATAATCCAAGCAATGAGTTGTATGAGTATTTCTTCCCACGTCTCACAAACTCTACAAAAGAGGTCTGGCATGAGCCTATAAATCTCTTTGAACTACAATGCTGTTAGGGATCCAATCAGTTCCAGTCTACAGTGGAATTAGGATGCCTGTGAGAGGTCCGTGAAAGACGCAGTTAACATCTCATTAATAGCCCTATCCGGACCCCCAATGAGCATCGTAGGCTGTCGTAAACCCATTGAACTCATCCATAGGGATGAATACTTTGCCCAAACGCACACCATTAGCAGGCTCGGGACCAACGAAAGCAAAAGAGGCGCCTAGTTTGGCGAACCCATCAACCTCCTCATTCCTCAAGATCTGGTACCCGACTAGAAGTACATGCTTAAAGGAAGAAGGCTCTTCCAGTATTCTGATCATTCTAGTACCATCCTGGAAGTGAAGGCATATGAATTCAATGCCTTCAACGCAACTTGACTGTCCGGACAGATACAAATATCTTTTAATTTAGTCTTCCAACTCTTGAGTGTTCAATTTATTTTTTCATTGTATAGGTCTCTCGTCGAAAAATATTTCAGCAGTGGTTTAATAAAAGTTTTAGTCTGTACAGCAACTTTAGCTTGGGGCGTGAACTTACCAGCACATGCTGTAATCATCAGGGTATTTATTGTAGTTTTAATCATCCTTTATTAACTTATTGCCTTTTTATTTATTTGATATTGTATCTTCTTTTTTCTTTAGGGAACTGAAATATATGATGCAAAACATGGAACATTCATTGACTTGGGTATATTAGATGTACTACAGATATTTGGACGTGCAGGAAGGCCGCAGTTTGATACTTCAGGACATGGAATTATAATTACCGCACACAACAAATTAGCCTATTATCTTTCCCTTCTTACTAATCAGTTTCCAATCGAAAGTAATTTCATTAATTTCCTGGCAGACAATTTGAATGCAGAGGTGAATTTTTATTCTGTTTTTGAAAATTTAATAATGCATTACTTATCAATTGATGAACTATTAAATTACAACTACTTTTAGGTATCATTGGGAACTATTTCTAACATTGATGAAGCTGTGGAATGGCTCAGTTATACTTACTTATTTGTCAGAATGAGAATTAATCCACAAGTTTATGGAATAAATTATCAAGATGTTATTGTAAGTTTAATTAATTTCTTACTTTACTAATATGATTATAATATGAATATCTATTATAAATTGTGATTCCGTTGGAGGAAATGGACTAGACATATCTTCAGGGGTAAGATTTATCCCGTCTATATACCATACTTAATACGCAATCGTTTCGAACAGAGGTAGCTGATGTATGCACTCTTTTTATTCAGTATACTGTTTTCATCTGCATATTCCTACACTTTTTTACAGATGTCCTTTACAAAAATTCGAACTTATTCGCAAGAGAGTCACAATAGATCTTTTAGGTCCCAGTGGATTTGGATTTACTGTATACTTACATGAATGTAATTGTGATACCTTTTCTAATTTATGACATGATTTTAGGAAGATCCAAATTTGGATTATCGGCGTCGAGAACTTATTGAAGTTGCAGCCAAAGCTTTAGACAAAGCTAGAATGGTACGGTACAATATCAGAACGGGAGATCTTTCAATAACAGGTCCTTTTTTTTATGTTCTGGAAATATGAAAGAAGTTTTATTTTTCTTATTTAATAGTTGCATATTTATTGTTTTGTTTAGATCTTGGACGAATCGCTAGTCATTATTATATAAAATATGATACAGTTGAAGTATTTAATGAGATGTTAACCACTGCAATGTATGAATCAGAAATTTTAACCATGGTGTCTCATGCCCAAGAATTTCAACAATTAAAGGTAAGTGGATAAAACAAGAGGCACTCTTCTTCTTAGAAAGCGGACATCACATTTGGTTCAATTCCACAAGAATTACCTTTAAAGAGAAGGTTTTAATCGGCAATGGCCAAGAAATTTTTTTATTTGCTCTAAGTTTCGGGTGCCCTTCAGCAGGAGTCTAGATTGTAGATTGTTGTAGGGGATTATTGCACTGCGACCTGAAACATGTATTGCACCCTTCTCAGGGCACTGCCGGCCTTCAAGCAGTGTTCTCTAGCTACAGACACCCCACCACTGGACAGTGAGTTGTAGAGGCTCCTAAGAAGAGAAAATCTAAGGGCAGCATGCTGAATTCGAACCCGGAACCTCCGCGTTGCTAGTCAGCGCGCTACCACTGAGCTTATCCTTTCCTTCTTCCTTGCTTGCGCCAGTTAACTAGTGACGGAGACCCTAGTTTGTGTACTGTGCTTGTACTTGTCTGTAAAAAGTCGAGTATATGTAGTTTAAGTGTATTGTGTACTGTTCTGATGAAGTGCATGGAATACTAACCTGTTGTAAGCAGTGGGATCACTACTTCCCAAGTAACTCATGCAACAGATACCCCTTGCATGCTAGCAGAAGCTCTAACAAATTTATATTTATTTTGTATAAAATTAGATGTTTACAAAATGCAGGTAAGAGGAAAAAAATAATCAGAAATTTTATTCAGATACTATAAGAAGGAAAAGAAAAAAAAAAGCTAACAGATTCATTTAATACTACTACTATACTGTAAAATACTGTATTTTCTCAAATCAATTTTTACAGAGCTCCTGAAGAAGGGCACCAATGGTACCCGAAACGTTCAGCAACAAAGAATTCTTTTTAAACTCCTCTGCCCATTGCCGTGTAAACATCTCATTGTAATTTTAAGGCCTGACGATTTAAATACCATTTTAAAATTTATTTAGTTTGTATTAGATGAACAAAAATGAAAATGAATAAATGAAAATTAACGATAAAAAAAGATAAAATAAAAATACATACAATAAATAAAGTATTACATACAATAAATTAATGAAAATTAACGATACAAAAAGATAAAATAAAAGTACATACATAAAATAAAAAATAAAAAAAAATGAAAACCAACAAGGTGAGTGTAACAGAAATATTACGTTGAAGTGAACTCTCTACCGGATTGGTGAATTTGCCCTGACGATGGATGAAAATCTGAAACTGGTCAGGAACAAAATGAATATGTATGCTAAGACGGATAAAATACCAGAAAATAAAAATGCTTTCATCGTATGTTATGAACGTACGATTAAAGTAAAGAGATAGTAGATTTAAAAGTGAAAAATATAGTGGTAATATTACGGAAGGATTAGAAAGATGTTTATAGTGAGGTGCGGGAATTGTAATGATTTCTTTATTTTTTTTAAACCGATGAAGTTCGGTTGGAGGTGAATGTATGAGGTTGGAGTGATAGGGATAAGTGATTAAAAGGGAAGTGAGTCACTACTTTAACTTTAAATATATACGTATTTACTTCTATTGTAAAATGGATATCTATCATCCTTGACGACTTTCTATTTTTGCATTTCCCACTTTTCCAATTAAAAAATTTTCTTCAATCTGATTTCCTTGGAACAATTTTTATTTAGTCGAATTAATATTTTGCAGCGGGAGAGATGTATGATATATTGAAATAGCGTTTTTGTAGGAAGTCTAAGGATCCAGACACCCTTAAAATTAATTTTCTTTCGAAATAAAAATAAAAATTCAAATAAAAATAAAATAAATGTGCCATACAAATAATAATGACCATTCAATAATTAACATTCAGCACCTTTCCGTTTTTGTGTTATTCTGTTTATGTGAACACGCTCAAATACATGAACACACCATGCACATACGAGAAAGCCATGCTCAAAAACTCAGTGTGTATGTTGGCACTGTTTAGGACAAATGAGCAAAATTTGAAATGTAAAGAAAGAAAATTTATTGTTATTAAGAGGAAGAAGAGAAAGTCGTGTGAGTGTTTCACACCAGATTTTTTAGCTTCTAATACTGGTTCTTTTAGTGCGTAAATATGAACGACTAGGATTTTAGTCGTTTAGATTTTAGTAAATAGGCGAGGATTTTAGTCAACATTTCGCGTTCCCTTTGCACTTGTTTCTGGTTTGGTAAGCAAATTAGCTTTTAGTTTACTTTATTTGCTGGGTCAATTTGGATGGTCCAGCGTTTGCCCCAAAGACCAAGATACACCTCTTAAGGCATGTGTAAAATAGTTTGATTCTAACAAACCAAGTTTGGCTTGCGTGATAGCAGAATCACTTAGGTCCCTGCTTAAAAACCTACCAAACCCGATAATGCTGCTTCTATTACGAACCTGCAGGGTTTATTATTTCATCTGTCATAGAGAATAAAGCAATATTATCATAGAGAAAAGCCATATGCGAATTGAGGTTTTAGTTGTAGGATTAATCTTACATAAAGATTCCTTCTTTATTTTAAAATTTTAAATAATATTTAGGTGAGAGATGATGAAATGGATGAATTGGAAGAATTACTAAATAGTAACTGTGAATATGAAGTTAAAGGAGGTAAAGAAAATTTACATGGCAAAGTGAACATATTGATGCAGGCATATCTTAGTAGATGCAAGGTTAATTCATTTTCTCTGATGTCTGATTTAAGCTATATTTCGCAGGTAATTCTATTACATTTTTGTATAATAATCAGATCACGCTTTTTACTTGAGTTGCTAATGAATTTTTTTTTTTTTTTTAGAATGCTGTACGTATTATTAGAGCTCTTTTTGAAATAAATTTACGCGCTAATAATTCACTTCTGGCCGGTCGTTTTCTTCAAATGGCTTTAATGATGGAACGTCAGCAATGGAATTGGGAAACACCACTTAGGCAGTTTTCTATCTTACCGTATGAAATTATAAGCAAAATTGAACAAAGAGACTTGTCTGTTGAAACTTTACGGGAAATGGATTCTAAAGAAATAGGTAAAGTATGTCCGATCTGTATTAATTTTTACTTTTTTTTTGTTCTTAAGAAAGTGTCGAATGTTTTGAATATTATGAAAGTGTCAAATTTCAAATAAAATTCGATATTACGTTTTTACTGAAATAATGTTCTGAGGTTTCAAATAAAATAAAAAACTGTTTAAAATCTAATAGCATGTGTGAATAAAGTACCTAGAATTGAAAAAAATCGCATGAAGTTCAGAACTGATGTTGCGAAAACTTTGTCCTGGGAAAATAGATTTTTCGCGGCTCGAGGGCAGGGAGCTGGGGTTAACTTTACTTGGAGGTGTAACTTCCCTACAATGTGTGGTCTAAACCTATATTATAAAAATGTTTCATTTGTATTTATTGCTAAAATTATTGAAAAAAATCTATTAACCGAAGTGCGATTTTACTGATTGATTTTCCGAAATTTTCTCGAAAATGGATCAATTTTCTTTAAATTAGCAATGCAGACTTCTCATCTATAAACACCCCGATTATTTATGTGAAACATTTTGGCAGAAAACTTGATTTTAGAGTTTGAGGTATCTATGAGAAAGCCTTATCTTTAAACTACCTAGTAAGTGCAGTAGGGACTTGGCGGAAGTCTACGATATAGTCAGTTTCAAATAAATATGTTTAACTTAGAACCAGCAAGTATAAGTTACGATTGGTTCCTCACCAACTATTCTGAGTATTAATAAAGGGTTTTTAAAATTTTAGTTGGTGAAAAGTCTAAGTTTAAAGAAAATTGGTCATCATTGTCTTAATTGTAGTATGAGAAAGTATATGGGTATTTTATATTTTTGTGCGATTTTTTCTCATCTCTTGGTCTTTGCTTGATGCATATGTTTAACTTTCAGGTATCCTTTTGAGAAATAGTAAAATGGGTATTACTGTTAAAAGATGCGCTTATGAATTCCCGTTTCTTGAACTGTCTGCTTCTCTTCATCCTATAACTAGAACTGTGCTTCGTATTAAACTGACATTATCTCCTAATTTCAAGTATTTAATTGTTTCTTTAGAAACTTCTTAAGGTTTAACTAAGGTTCAATATTATTTAATAACACATACAAATTTTGTTATATAGTTGGAATGATAAGGTGCATGGAAAAACATCTGAATCTTACTGGCTATGGATTGAAGACCCTTCCGATACAAATATTTACCACTCCGAATATTTCATAATCACTAGAAAACAGGTTATCTTTGCACATGAGTTAATGTTTTATATAATTCGAAATAATATAATAACTGTATATATTTTTTTTTTCTAGGTTTTACATCACGAACCACAGGAACTTGTAATGACAGTGCCATTAGTTGATCCTATACCTGCTCAGTATGTGATAAGGTTAATGAGTGATCGATGGTTAGGTTGCTCTAATTGTTTGTCCATTAGTGTACAAAATCTAATATTACCTGAAAGTCACCCTCCTCATACAGGTATTTTTTTTTTTTTTTTATGTTGTTTATTAAAAATTAACTGGAAAATATTGTGAATTTAAACTTTTATTTATGATAATACTTTGAAATTTTATTTCAGAATTACTGGATCTCCAGCCCCTTCCAGTTAAGGCCATAAATAATCCAGATTATGAAAAATTATATAAGTTTAGTCACTTTAATCCAATTCAAACCCAGATATTTCACTGCTTATATCACACAGATAACAATGTTCTTTTGGGAGCACCAACTGGTTCTGGTAAAACTATAATGGCAGAAATTGCGATGTTCAGAGTATTCTTGAATTCTCCTGGAAGTAAGGTATATTATTAGTTTTTTTAATGCTGTATAGGAAATATTGCTTTCGTAAATAATTTTTGAAATAGAATTTTTATTGTAAAAACATGTTATGAGGGAACCTAAAGTACAAAATATAAGTCTGGCGATTGATATTTTTCTATCTATACCACTCATGTATTTGCATAAACTAAATATACAATCACCGATAGGTGTTAGGATATACAACCTTGATATTTCGTTTAGTATTACGTGGGATCCGACACGAGGTTTAGGTCGAAAGCTGCCAGAGTGGAAGTACTGAATAATTTTTTTTATATTTTCTCGAAATCGGCTCCGATCTTCTTTAAAATTTACACACTAACTGCATACAATAGACTATCATGTTTTTTGAAAACATATTCCATAAAAATGGATATTTGGGTGATCTGCACCTTTAAACATTTTTCTGAAGGACCATATTCCTTTATACAGTAAAACTTCTATGCTAGAATGCAATTTTGAAGAAAATTTGTTGACTGGATGTGCGACTTTACTAGGACTGGGTAGACGGATTTTTTGGACTTGCAATGTTACCTGACTTTTTATAGAACTAATTTGATATTTTTAATTTTGTATGTAGACTAATTTATAATGAGATGAATTAGGACTTCTTTATGTGAGTGTTTCATACCAGATTTTTTTTTGAATAAATTTATTCCTTTTACATGGCCATGGATTCAATGTTTTCCATTTCGCGATATTAGATTCGATTCCTAGGTTTGAGTTTAAATAATGACTTATTAAGATTTGAATGGTAAAGCATATACATTTGTAAGTAAAAAGTACTTATAAATATACATAAAGTATGTAGATACATGGGAAGTATGTTACCGTCTTACCATTATCAAAAGTAACGTATTTGCTAAGTCAGATTATACTTTTTATTAATCAAGTCAACAAATGTTGCAAGTCAACAAATGTTGCAAGTCAACAAATGTTGCTTCGATGACTTTCAAATCTTTTTCTTATTCGTTTATATTAATAATATACAGGGCTCATGTAAATTAAAAAATAGTTTTGAAATTGTTATTTTTTTACCAATTTTGTTTTTTATTTTGTTGTCATTTTAATCAATCTTCGTTTTGGGTCAATTAATTCATTAATCATCTGTTGTTAAAACAGTTCCTGTCATATACTTAATTATCTTTAAGAATAAATTCCTTTTAACACTTTTCATCTTCTAGGTTGTATATGTTGCACCACTAAAAGCACTTGTTAGAGAGAGAATAGAAGACTGGAAAGTTCGTTTAGAAAAAGAAATTCATAAATCTGTCGTAGAATTGACAGGTAGGATATGTTTAGAATTATATGTTGTACAATATATATACTAGAGGCACCTTTATTATGTATATATACTCGAGGGACATTTGCCCCTTTCGCCTTCGGCGCCCAACCCTCAGGTGGGCAAAAAGAAAATGTAAGAACAAATAAAACACAAAAACTAGTGACAAAATTAGATCCTTATACCGCTGTTCGTCCGTACCGAAGTTAAGAGCCGATTCGTCGACTACGCAGCATATAATTGTTTATGGCTAAATAAGGATCTATTCATATATAAGTCAACACGATCAAAACTCTACTCTTAAGACTTATTAAATAGTTATACCAAATGCTAAAACTATAGGAATTGTCGGCTGTCTGTATTACAATTTTTTTGCATTTCACAGCTTTCTTCCTTTGAAACAATTGTAGCTGCAAATTCTGATGTTACGGGTTTATTATCACTCTTTTGACAGGCCCCCTTGTAAAATATAACAACTATTCCTCTTGATTTTCATGTACTACCTTTTTCAATGTTCGGTATTTCTCAGCGCAAGGATTATGTTTTTGCTAAAATTTCCGTTATTTCACTAATATATCATGTAAGTTACTACATGATCCGAAGTTTGTTCTAAAAGCAACACCAGGTTCATACATATAAATCTATCCACAATAACATTTTTTAGCCGTAACTTAGCGATAAGGATATGTTGGAGCAATATATTGTATGTGCGATTTTTAAAAAAAAATTATTAAAGTATTTTTTGTTTAATAATTTTTTGAATTTATTTCTTCTTCGGTCTTTGCATGTGATATGAAAATTATTCTTAAATACAGTCCTACTGCTTCTCTCTTAATTTAACAACATATAAATAAATTAATGTTCATAGGTGATGTGAGTCCGGATGTCCAGGCCATTATGAAATCTGATGTAATTGTAACAACCCCAGAAAAATGGGACAGTATATCACGAAGTTGGCAAACAAGGGGTTACGTTCAAAAGGTTGCCTTGATAGTGCTTGATGAAGTTCACCTTTTGGGTGAAGACAGAGGTCCTGTTTTAGAAGTCATTGTTTCTCGAACAAATTTTATTTCATCACATACTGAGAAACCTATAAGAATAGTTGCTCTTTCAACTGCTTTAGCAAATGCAAGGGATTTAGCTAACTGGTTGGGAATTAAAGAGGTGTGTCTTATACTTTAAATGTTTCTACTATGTTTAAAGCTCAGTTTATTTATTTTTACTTTATTTTAATATTTTATACAACTTAGATGGGACTGTATAATTTTCGTCCTTCTGTACGTCCTGTACCCTTGGAAGTGCATATAAATGGATTTCCTGGGAAACATTATTGCCCAAGAATGGCTACAATGAACAAACCTGTTTTTCAAGCAATAACTCAGCATTCACCTGCTCAGCCAGCTTTAGTGTTTGTTTCATCTCGAAGACAGACTAGGTTAACGGCCTTAGATTTAATAGCATACCTTGCATCAGAAAATAATCCTAAGCAATGGATGCATACTTCTGAAGAGGTAATTAATGAAATATGTAAATTATGTGTGTGACAGGGAGAGAGAACGAAATATCTCAAAAAAGAAAATCGCAGTAACTCAAACCTGAAATTTCATTTAGTTATCATAGCGAACTGACATAAAGATTTCGGTCAAAATCTGTTTGCTGCAAGTTCGACTTACTAAGGTTTTTTACATTTGTTCACAATTTTCTCAAAAGAGCTCTTATGATTTTATATCCATGTATGTAGCAATATAATATGAAAACATTTAGTCTCGTAATATGAAAACATTTATGATCTTTTAGGATTCCGCAGCCATTTTCATGAAAAACAGTTGAGTTTCCGGCTTGAGTCCACGCAGTGGTTTCAAGGCGTAACCACCCTGAAGAGGCTCATTGCCGTATGGACAAAACGTCGTTTTCTAGCAAACCGCTGACCGGTCTCAACCCGAAAACTCTTTTCATAAAAAGACGCTAGAAGCGTGTCTCATTTTTCATACCATGTTTTTGTCTGAAACGCTGGATAGATTCCCGAGAGTTTTCGATAACTGTCCATGTTTTGTGTTCTTTTCTAATTTTTTCCCTATTTAGTAAAATCGAATCGCATGAGTCGGTGAAGCCATCGAGTTAGGCAGCTATAAGTATAATACAGTTTTGTATATACATATACATACACAAAATATATGTTATTTATCCTTCGGTTTGGTGGTGTGTGTGTGTGTGTGTATTTATATGTATGTTTTCCCCTGGTGAAAGTACTCCTAAAACAAGAGAGTGTATTGATAATTTATCGCAGTTTTTACGTATAATGCTGTTTTATATTACATGTAATATGCACCTTATTACCTAAAGTACAATATATTCGATAAAGAAAACGGAAGAAAGTAATTAGGAGCTAATAACATAATATTACAAGAATTCGACTTAATATTAAATTAAATTGCAGAAAATTTGATAACCGCGAGTGCGATTTTACAAAATTCGTTTTTGTTTTTAGAATTTTCTAGAAAAAAGATGCGATTTTCTTTAAGCCTGAATGCTTACTGCCCAGTTATGTATATATAAACGTGTCAGTTTTGTTAGAAACATTTTCCCAGAAGATTGATTTTAGGGATGTTAAAGAATCTATGAGCTTAGATTTCAAATGTTATTTGTTTGATCAATGTTATTGATGCTGTTTCCGGACTAAAATGAAGCAAGTACTACCTGCCATGATTGCTAAACAACGTGGACCCCCTAACACCTCTAAATTTCTTGTTTAAAGAAGAGTTGCCAATTTTATAATTGTATTAATTATTGTATGCGAGTTATGTGATTTTTTCCTAATTTCTTTCTTACTCTTTGCGAAGGAAATGGATCAAATTATCGCCACGATTAAAGATACAAATTTAAGGTTGACTTTGGCATTTGGAATTGGTCTTCATCATGCAGGTTTACAAGAAAGGGATAGGAAAACGGTGGAAGAATTATTTACTAATCAAAAAATTCAGGTAATTATTACAATCATCTGTAGTCCATTAAATCCTTTGCCTAATAATTACCCTTACTATGAATAACTTTCATAATAAAGTTTATTGCGATTTCTAATTTAACCTAAAACATAATAAACATTGCTGATAGCAAATCGTTCGCATTTTTTTTTTTAGTATTTTAGATCAAGGCATTAATTCAATAAAGACTCATATTAATCATACATTGTTTTTATGTTATCAAGAAGAACTATCTACAAACAGAATTAATTAGTTTTGAACAGTTTAGCAACAGCTTGACAATAAATTGCTATTAGTTAATCCAGTTTATGTTTTGTAGGTACTCATCGCCACAGCAACTTTGGCATGGGGAGTAAATCTGCCCGCTCATTTGGTTGTTGTTAAAGGAACCGAGTATTATGATGGAAAAACAAAACGTTACGTTGATATGCCTATCACGGATGTTTTACAAATGATGGGAAGAGCTGGTAGACCTCAATTTGACAATCAGGGCGTATCTGTAATACTTGTACATGACGTTAAGAAAAACTTCTACAGGAAATTTCTTTACGAGCCATTTCCTGTTGAGTCGAACTTACTTGAAGTTTTACCAGATCATCTGAATGCTGAAATAGTAGCTGGTACCATAAAAACTAAACAAGAAGCGCTTGATTATCTCACTTGGACTTATTTCTTTAGAAGGCTGCTGAAAAATCCTACATATTATGGTTTGGAATCCCTGGAGTCTACTGATATAAATCATTATTTATCCAACTTAATCGATAAGACGCTTCTTACCTTATATTATGCAGGTTGCGTAAACATGGGTGAGGTATGATGATATAGAAAGAACATTTCCATTATATATTTTCTTATTTTTCATTGCTTTACACAATTTGAAACTTTCGTTTCTTATATTTTTTAGGCTTATATATTATATGTATAAGCAAAGAAACAAAATCTTATAGAAACAAAAACCAAACATTATTGAGGAACTTCTTTAGAATCTTAAGAAAAATCTAATATTGAAAACACTCTGGTAATTTTCTTATTTTGCTTGTACAAGTAACAAATTATAATTGCAGGATGAAAGGACAGTGACTACAACGTCGATGGGACGAATTGCAGCCTATTACTATCTCGCTTTTCAAACTATGCATCAACTACATGATAATTTAGAACCTGGGTTATCTCTAGAAAAATGTCTTTTTGTCATGTCTCATGTTTATGAATACAGTCAGATACCTGTCCGACATAATGAAGAAATTCTAAATGGGTGAGTTACTGCTTTTATGTGCGAAGCTTACAGTTTTACTTTCTTATGGTTCTTACCTATCTTGAATACTGATTTTCATTTGTATTAGTTTTCGGAATTGCATAAATGTAGCATGAGTAGGAAAAGTAAAATCATAGCTAACATGATGAAACCCCTTCTAGGAGAAGTATACTAGTATACTTCCTAAGAGATCTTGTGAATCTTCAGGCAAAGTTTAGGCGAACCTTAACAAAACCCATTCACTTCCACTTGAATCTGCCTAATATTAGAAAGGAAGCCAAATAAGTCTTCTAGGCCTCAGTGTTTTTTTACTTTTTTTCCTTTCCTTGCACACATTGTCTATCGATAATGATAGACAATTTTTTAAACAATTCCAAATCATAAGGTCAGTTTCTAATTTGTTTAAATTAAATAACAAGTTAAATTTTAGATTTAGTCAATTTATAATTTGTTTAAATCTTCTTTTTTTTTTCTTAAGAGGAAGTATTGCGATCTGTCAATTTTTTCGAAACCTGAATTCTCATCGGAAATACATATTTTGAGATCCCCTGAGTATAGAAAAAATTATCTTAGCGATTGGTGTGTATGTATAAGTGAACAAAATATCTAAAAAATAAAAAAATCGAAGGAAGCTTTATTTCATTGAGGTACCACCACCATAGGGTTTTGGTCGAAATATATCAACCGGAAGTGCGACATTACTGATTTTTCAGTTTTTCGCTACTTTATTTGCATTGTCCCCAGGAAAATCTACATTTGGGTACTATATTATTTTAAGTTTTTTCTAAAATACCAATTAAGTATAAAGTATGATTCTACCACATACATAATATTTTGAGACATTAGAAATATTGCTACAATTCCACATTTGATGAAAATTGGATGACTGGAAATGCGACTTTGTGACGTTTTTGAGATTTTTTGGAATTTACTCGAAAACTACTATAACTTTTTTTTATTTGAAATGCTAACTGCGCAGATATAGTCGAATTCACTTTTATTTAAAACATTACTTCAAAAAAAACCTTAAATTTAGGGAATTCCGTGGAATCTTCAATGTTAAATATATTTTTACAATATTGTTTTATGTATCATGTCATATACTCTGGTGCAGAGTAAGGATATGTACCTCCACCCTTTTAGATATCTGTTAGGACAAATAAAGAAAATTTCAAGTTTAAAGAAAATTACAAATTCTATAATAACTGTATTAACTGCAGAAAGAAAAAAATGTGTGTGAGTACTTCACACCCGATATTTTAAATTAATAATGTAGGAAAGTGCTTTTAAACCAGTTTGTATTATGTAGCTAACAATCCTTTGGGCAGTGCATTTGTCGGTAGGAATATTGGACTAGTTAGAATATGTGGCGTTTAGGTGCGCTACCTGCAGATAATTATTATTCAAACACCCTATTAAACTCTCAAGTATGTGGGCTTTTATTTTTTATAAACAGAGACAAAAGTTTATTTAGTAATCTTTAGAAACTTTAGAGAAAACCATAATTAGAAAAATAACCATTTTATTTAAAACAAAACGGCGCTAGTCAAAAATTTGCCTGAGTTTGGTCGGTTTATTCAAAGTAAGTTTCAGATAGCAATAATTGCCAATTTAAAATGCATTTAAATTTTCATTTAATTTTTCTGTTTTATGTAATTCATATATCTGCGATATTTTACTAATTGAAATTACATAATTATTGTGTAAAGGATTTCATTTACATATTTCTGGTTTGCACTTTAGGTCCGCTAACATATTTAGATTCCCAATTTATTCTCGCTCTTGGGTGTATCGTTTAATCCCCAAGAGAATCGAACCTAGGCAAATATACCAAAGACAAGAGTTAGACTAATTAGTGGAATTTTAATTCAAAAGTATTTTTTTATTTGGATTTACTGGGCTATGATCATTACTGGGCCTTCTAAATGATTTTTGCTTTTATTATTGCACATTAGAGATTACATTTTCAAATTAATTTGAGAATAAAGGAAAGTTTCTTCAATTTTGTGAGGTTTATTAATATATGTTGACGTTAAATTCGAGCTTTCAATATCAGGGGCAAAAATTTATTTCTTTATAACTTTTATTTTGATATATTCGGTCATTAAAGGTCTACATTACTATATTGGATTCACCATTATATAGTAATGATTTATTTAAATATCATATTTAATACTTTTACTTTAAACTTCAATTACAGGTGAGCAAGGTTTTCTCTCCTTGAAATTAGGTCCAGTTGCGTTTAAAATAATTTAAAAATTTTGATTTTTTTTTTTTGTTACAGAGATTTATCCAAAAGTTGTCCATGGCCTGTTGATCCTCTACAACTAGATTCACCCCACATAAAAACATATTTATTACTCCAAGCTCATTTTTCACGTTTAGAATTACCTTGTTCTGATTATTATACTGATTTAAAGTCAATTTTAGATCAAGCAATCCGCATTTTACAAGTAAGAATATTTCAGGCGTATTATTATTTTATTTTTATATGTTTTTTTCTTTCTATTACAAAACAGACTGATAGTAATTTATAATTCGCAGGGTATGCTTGATGTAAGCGGCGAATGTAGTTGGTTGGCCTTATCATTAAGAATTCAGTACTTAATGCAGATGATTATGCAAGGTCGTTGGCTTACTGATTCACCTTTTACTACACTTCCACATGTTGAACCTTATATGGCAATAGCATTACATAAGAAGAGTTTAAATACTCTGCCCAAAGCTGTACATGCAGCTAGAAAAGGTTATTCAGCTATAGCCAATTTATTTTTGCCTGAATTAGATGACGGACAAATTGAACAGGTAGTTAACTTCAAAAATTGTCGATAAGGTTTTGTAAGTAGATGTGATCGTCCGTTTTGTTGAATTGCATTTCAATAGTAAACTTAAAAAAAAAAAATTATGAAAAAATATTTTAAACTTACTTGTTTGATTATTATTATTATTTTTTTGTTTTGTTTTACATTTTGAATGATATTTGGAACGAAATATGATCCAATAACATGTAAGATTGGAAGCTTAAGTCTCAGTTCCTCACTTAAGATTTATTTCAGATATATCAGGTGTTAAAGTCACTTCCAATTCTAAAAGTTGCCGTGGGAAATATTGGTGGAACTTTGAAAAATTGTGATAAAACAAATAATCTCTCAAAATCATATGATGTACACATTGGAGAAGAATATTCATTGAGCATTTTACTTGAAAGATTAAATAAGCCCACCGAAAAAAGAGCATACGCACCGAAGTTTCATAAACCAAAAACCGAAGGTTGGATTTTAACTCTGGGGGATATTGAAACGAATGAATTATTAGCATTGAGAAGAGTAACGTTTACTCATCGAACCACTGTTCAGTTGATGTTTTATCCTCCAGAAAGAAAAGGTATCTAAACATTTTTAGTACATTTTGTTAGTTGTACTTGGTTAGCAGTTAGTAAATATAATTAGGTAACGTGGTGAATGTAGGAAAGTAGGAGTGCTTTTGTCATTATGCTTGACTTTTATTTAAACTTTTCTCCTTTTTTTGAGAAGTCATTGACTTTATATTTTAATTTTTAAAAACGTTCTTTAATAAAAGATATTAAAAATTTGAGATATTTAACTTCATTTGTGGTAGATCACAATCTTTCTACGTAGCCGGTAACTTTATTGGAAACATCGTATCATATGAGAATGAAGTATTTAAAAAAATTAGTATTTTATCCGTCGTAGCAAGCCTATTCCTTTTATTCCTGACCGGTTTCGGATTTTCATCCATCGTCATAGCAAATTCACCAAGTTCGTGTAGAGAGTTCACTTCAACGCAGTGTTTCTGTTACACTCACACTTGTTGGTTTTGCCAACACCAGATGTTAACCAGCACTGTGGACCCATCCACATATTCATCACTATTTCAAAATTCTGAGAAGCTGATTTGCCTGCCTACTTTATGAAGAACTATTACCAATAATGTTTTCTTTATCATCTCAATCCGTGTTAATAAAATGAGTAATACATTCATATTCCAAGACTAATACGCCCGATTTCCATGTTCTAAGACATGGACGATTTCCAAGGTTGATGAAAATCTGTTGCTCTCCTTCGAGAGGAAAATTCTCCTTGGGTTATTCTGACCCGTCCAGGAAGATCCAAATTGGAGAAGGCGTCCCAACCGAATTAAGAGGCTTGTAACATGGGCTAGATGGGGTAAGATTTTAGGATAAGAAGACTCAGATCGGCGGTTAGGATAGAGGATGGTGAGGCTCCAAAAAAATGAATGGAGGCAAAAGATTGGCAGATGGATTAAGTACCGGAAAGATTGGTATGCCCATTGCGTTGGTTGAACGGTGTCATTGAGGATGCCCTCACTCTACTTGGAGTGAGAAATTGGAAGGTGGCTACCCACATTAGGGATGACTGGCGGAGACGTTTGACGGAGGCCAGGGTTCAGCAAATTGCTGTAGAGCCAATAATGATGATGACATTCATAGAGACGCATTTAAACCTTATTTAATAAGATGAAGAGTACAACTAATTGGATGATGGTATATAAGACAATAAAACCTTTGTAATCCAGTGAACTTGTATCAGGACTAGGTATTTTTACTTTCTGAAACAGTTCTAAAAGGAAATATTGCGATCATGTCAAATTTTCGAAATTGAGTTTTCACCAGAAATTCCTATTAAGGGCTCTGCGAAAAAATGTTATAGCAGAAGGTCTGTGTGTGTGTTCAGGTAGGTTATTATGCTATGTGGGTCAAACAAATATCTCAGACACGATAAGTGGCAGGAAGCTTTCCTTTATATTACGTCTATGAATTATCTGAGGTTTCATCAAAATCGACCCATCAGAAGTCTGACTTTACTGAACAGTTTTTCTGTATTTTTTTATTTTATTTTTTGCATTTTCTTCGAAATGTTTCCTTTTCGAATTTCTTTGAGCTTCTTATAGTATCTGCAGAAATAAATGCTTATCACCTTCATTTGAAAAATATTTCCAAGTCAATTATTCTTGAGGATTTGCAATCTTATTTCGTCTAATTCCAGTTCAAAATTTGTGGTGCTGCCACTTGTCTAATATTAAGTTAAGATACATTTAAAGCATTGCTAGAATTCGGGATTTGAAGAAAATCTGTAAAACAGGAGGCGATTAATAGGATAGGTTTTTGAGATTTTGGAAATTTCTCGAAAACGACTTTAAAGATTTTCTTTAAACTTGGAATACTAGATACTATCGCTTATTTGACATTATTCCAAATAAATGGATTTTGAGGGGCTCTGGGAATCTGTGATATTAGATTTCATTGTTATTCGGGTTGGATGGAAGCGTTTGGACTATAATATAATCATATTCTACTGCCTATGTGCAGAGAACAAATATGCCACCACCATAATATTATTGTTATGGCAATTTACAGGTTTGAAGAAAAATTTGTTTTATAATTGTATTACATAAAATAAGAGATAGTATTGTTTGTTTCACAACAGATTGCTTAATTTATCTTACTTTAAAATTATTTGAATACGGATTCATAATCAGAAATCAAAGTTCTATTTGAAAATTCAAGCATTCGGTTTAACAGTTAAAATGTGTTTATCTATTTTAATAATTGCATATCCAGTCTAAGTGCTGATCGTAACTGAAGGTTGCAATGTTTATGTTATATATAAAATGTGAAATATCGTGAGATTTTATTTTATGCAAATTCACAAGCAGTAAGGAGAGTTTGAAGTGTATAAGATTGTGGTTGCTTCCGCAGAGCTGGAAAGATCAGAGATATTTTCCGCGATAGCCTGCTTCTTTTTGTGGTCATCGATCGGTTTCGGGCGTTCGCTCATCATCAGGATGTTTTTGTCAAACAGTGTAAAAACATAGACTTGCACAGAGCACGTATTTGCTAGTATAAAAATGTACTTGTAATTAAAATTTTTCATCGACAATATTTATTTATTTTTCAGGGCGATGTTTGATGACTTTATATGTAATGTCCGATACATACCTTGGTTTGGACCAACAATACGATATTGAGATAAATATCCTGGAAAGGAAAATACCTACAAAGGAGGACCTTTTTGAATCGTAGCATTAGAGTTTTAACAGTTAGAGAAGTTGATTCATGACTTGTGTCTTTAGCGGACGGATAATACATACGATTGCAATGGTTTTTATTTAAGTGAATATTTTCCATGGCTGTGATATTGCATATTATGTATATTGTGATATATTCAAACGAATAACTGAGAATATAACATTTTTATGATTAAAAAGAATAATATAATTTTCTTTTTTTTTTAATTTTTCTACTCATTTGCGTTTCATTATTTATTTTATTTTTTGCTTAATCCTGGGTGCCTCTCATTATATTCTGTTTAAGACTTGCGTTTTCAAATAATTCCGTTGTCTGTATAGTACCCAGTTTTATAAGGATTTTTAAATATTAGGTTTTCTAAAGTACAAGTGATAAAATACATTAACTCGTTTAAAGAAGAAATCTGGAATATTTTATAAAATTTCAAACAATATCTTGAAAAGAATTATGTCTGACTGAGCTTCCAACTTTTATAATATGAAAATAAACAAAAATCTGGTGTGATGCCCTAAACACTTTCGCAAACATGGAATTTTTACAATACGTTAAATATCATTAATATAATGAGGATGGACAGGTATTTAAAACAGTATATTGTTTGACTTGTTATATTTTAACAAGAAGTTAAAATGACACTTACGAGGGATGCTAAACATGTTGGCTCCCCCCTATCTCGAAAAATCTGTTTTCTCTGGAAAGGTTTGCTGTAAAAATGAAGGAGCTAAATATGTATAGCATGTGTATAAAGAAAACCGTGTATAAATGAAGACCAAATATGTAAAGTATGTGTATATAGAAAGCCGTATATAAATGAAAGAGTTAAATATGTATAGTATGTGTATAAAGAAAAAGTTGCAGCATGTTTCTTAATGAAAAAAATTAATTTCAAAATTTCTATTAACTTATTTAGTTGGAAACTAAAGGATACAATAATGGTATATCAAATTTGAATTTTCTGCGATTTTTAATTTTTGAGTTCTGCTTTTACGCAAAAACTTTTCTCCAGACGATTTACATATAACCATCTAGTATTTTATCCGTCGTACCACGCATATTCATTTTTTCCTGACCTGTTTTGAATTTTCTTCCTTCGTCAGAGCAAATTCACCAAGTTCGTGTAGAGAGTTCACTTCAACTTAATGTTTCTGTTACTCTCCCACTTGTTGGTTGCATATATGGATTAATAACCAGATTGTTATGGTTTCGTTGGCTGGCCGGTAGGTTTGATATGTTTTTAAAAAACTGTTTAACGCCATACTGATTTTAAGTAAAACACATAGTACCCGAGGGCAGGCCCTCCCTTATTCAGGGAATAACTATAAAGAAAATGCGAATTCCAAGGTATGAGGAGTGAGAAGAAAGATGGAAATATGGTGTTCATATTTTTTACAAACCTTTACATAAAATAAGTATAAAGACGAAATATTAAAATTAACATGTGAAGGCTTGTTACTCTACTACCAGTGGAAAGCGACTATGAAGAAGTGAAACGGGTTAAAGTACCGTTGCATGAGGTGGAATGATGTTGGAACTTATAAAGATTCTTTTGCAATTGGGTTTCAGATTTATTAAAGCTTTAATTTCATATAGAAAGTTGTTGATGAGGCTCAGGGAGGGATTAGTAAACATATAAGTATGTTTCTTTGATACTTCTTAATAAAAAAAAAAAATATATTGACAGCTTTATTATAGTTTTTATTTATCTTAAAGGTTCGTACAAAAATAAATTGTCTTAAGTCTATCCCTATAATTCTCACTGCAATTTTCTATCTCGGTATTTTTGTTTCTACTTTACTACAAATGCTGTTTCTTTCCCGGAAGAAAACGAACATGCCCGCCGAAATATTAGGAAATGAAATAAAAATACTAAAAAAAAAAAAATTTCCCTTTGGGATTTTTCACAAATCATGAGGCCGATTTACGGTTGAAAAACTGTCTGTTGTGGTGGTTGGTTCCGCAGAGCTGGAAAGCATCAGAGACATTTTTCCGTGGTAGCCTGCTTCATTTTGTGGTTGCCGACTGGTTTCTGGCGTTCGCCCATCTTCAAGATACGTTTGTCAGACAGTGTGCCAACACAGACTTGCACAGAGACTTAGTTGGAGAGTTAGTTAGTTACTTGGAGTTAGAGGGTTAGTGTGAAACTAAGTCCCTGTACGAGTCTGTGTTGGCACACTGTCTGAAGAACGCATCCTGAAGATGGGCGAACGCCCGAAACCGGTCGATGACCACAAAATGAAGCAGGCTACCACGGAAAATGTCTCTGAAACTGTTCTGTCGTATGACAGATACCGTTTGATTTTTTTTTCATTAGTTTGAGGTATTCTGAAGAGACAAATGGGGCTGCTAAAGGGAGATCGGTAGCGTGGGGCGTGAAGCTGATACGCTCAGAAGACAAGGGCAATAATTTTGCAATTAAGGCAAAATAGATAAGCTCTTCAATATATATTACATTGGGATGGAAAGAGGAGTACACTTGGCTAGCAAAACAAAATTAACCTATACTTTTCAATAAAACATATAAGCAAAATTCTATCTAGATTACAGATTTGTAAGCAATTAAACAAATAAATAAACGTTTATTAATACTGGGATTCTATCCATTATAGCATGCTTATTTTTGTTGTTCTTGACCAGTTTCAGATTCTCATCCATCGCTCACTAAGGCTTACCTCTGACGATGGATGAGAATCCGAAACCGGCAAGGAACCAAAAGTAAGCATACAACGGCGGATAAAATCCCAGACGTTATCATGCACGCGGACCCATCCACATATTCAATATATTAATAATTTTAATACATCTAACGAAAAAATATTTTTTTCAACGATAAATAAATCTTGTATCAAATTATTAACAAATATATAGAACAATGAAGAGAACCCTTTTTTTGAAACTAGCGAAATAGATAATTAAATTCTGTTCGGACTAATAAAATGTATTTTTTGGGAAAAATGCAGCCAAAAAGTAATTATTTTTCTTTATTTAATTTTATTTTCAAATTTAATAACAGATAAAATGAACTCCTTCAAGAAAATGAAGGTGTTATGCTTTTTTTTATTTTCAAATCAAACGCACTTTTGAGCTCTAATGACGATCACGGGTTGCACATAATTTAACATTTTCATTCCTTCAAGTTTTAAGGTTTTGTAAAAAAAATATTTTTTCCTCTTGGAATAGTTATTATCTTATAGTTTTCTTAAAAGATACTGTCAATATTATTCTCATGTTTTGAATACCAAATACTTTTGATATGCCACTAATTAACTGCTTTTAACATGTCCTAGCAGGGTTTCAACGTCGACACTGAGTTGATTCGAGAATGCCCCAAAAGAAAATTTATCTCTAAATCTCTCTAAACCTTCCTTGCCCATTTTGCTTTGTAAATTTCTGTCCAAAATGAACTTTAACATGGCCTCTGAAAATTCTCCCACACTGAATTCGCAAAGGATCCCAGTTGTTCCGTTAACAATGGTTTCCATAGGACCCCCACTGTTACAGGCAATAACCGGTTTCTCGCAGTACATTGCTTCTAAAGGTACAATGCCAAAGTGTTCATTAGGCGGAGTATATATTAAGCAATTACATCTTTTTATTAATTTTATTTTATCGATATCGGAAGGAGATTGTAAAAACAATATTTTTTCTTTTAGGTAATGCGAAGCAACGATATTGTTAAGTTCAACATAATACTCAATATTTTCTTGCACTCTTGGATCATATCCTCCTGCTATTACTAAAAAAATTTTGTTCCATTCATCTGCTGTTAATCGTTCTTTTAAATGAGCAAAAGCACTTATTGCTAATTCAATATGTTTCTTTCTTTCATATCTGTTAATAGAAATAAAAACAAATTTGTCGCTGCTTAATTCAGAAGGTAAAAAATCCTCAAAGTCTCCCACATTATCAAATGATTTTGTATTTATAGAAGGATAAAGAACGGTAGGTTCCCTCGGTGAAGATGTAAATGTAGCATTATAAATTTTCTTTGTAAATTCGCTATTAACATAGACTTTATCTGCACTGCAAATAGTTTTTTCTTCCAGCCAATTTAATGGTAATCTGTACATCCGTTTACATAAGCCTCCCTCTTTTGAGAGTAATTGATCAGGATAGTGGCAATAGTAAATAACTTTCTTAATAGTTAAGTGTAGAATTGGAATGCATACAGAGATTAAATCACAAAAAACTAAATCTGGCTTTTCAAAAAATATAATATAAAAAGCACAATAAATCATTTTCAAATAGGCACATAAGGCAAAGAATCGTCCCATTATGTTCCTTGGAATCCATTCCCCAACAACTGTAACTTTTAAATTACCGTTCTTTGTTTCTTCGAAACAACGTTCATTATTGTGATATGAAGTAACGAAACTAACGTTATATCCTCTCCATTTTAATGCCATAGCTGCATCTACTACTAATCTCTCGGCACCTCCGACACCGAGATCTGGATGAAGAAATATAATATTCTTAGGCATAATTTTAATGTCTTCCCAAAATGTAATACAAAGAAATCTTAAGAGTCAAACACTATTAATCACCTCTAATAACAATTTATAAAACTAAATGTGCCTACGTAGTTCCGTAATACATAACTGTTGTCAGTAACACAGGAGTTATCATACCGAATATGACGATCTACTTTTTGAAGTACATAATCGATTAATGATTCGAGAAATGCCCTCGAATATTTAATTTGTAAAAAACATACATAGACATAACTGCAGATAAAATAAAATTTATGTAGTAAGAAGTTTTAATTTACTGTCTTTAAGAATCCATCTAACATTTTTACTTTTATGAAATTTTTATTAAATTATAGATTTTTTGAATGCGCAGCAATAACTGGAGAATTGAGTAAAAGTGAGTTTACAGTAATAGGAATGTAGTGCTTTGTATAACCTTAGGTCTAGGGTTGCAACCTTCTCTGGACTGCCTACGGTAACTGTAGTTTTCTGGATGAAATCATGCGTTCTGGAAAATTAATTGACATCAGCAGATCCTCAGTAAGTAATATGCATGGAATACATTTACAGTATTTACATATACAAAACTTCCTAATTAATGTTTAAATTGAATTGGAAATATTACCTGTCAGTGCTTTTTCCTTATATCTGTCTTCTCTGATCTTACAAAACTTAAAGTTGCATATGGTTAGAAATATTTAATATTTTAAAGTGGTACTCACGGATCTTATAAAGTTTCGAATAGTGAAACTAGGTATCATTACTGTGATGAATTTGATTTTAAGAAGCAGTATGGACAAGAATAATTTGGTTCAGATGGTTTACTTTGATTTTTTTAAGTTTTCAATTGATAAATCTTATTAATTAATATGAAGAGGAAAAAAACTTAGTTATTTTTTGTTACGATGTATCCAAA
This sequence comes from Triatoma infestans, assembly GCA_011037195.1. Taxonomy (NCBI): domain Eukaryota; kingdom Metazoa; phylum Arthropoda; class Insecta; order Hemiptera; family Reduviidae; genus Triatoma; species Triatoma infestans. The sequence goes on from JAAEAF010014907.1 coordinate 82,320, forward strand.
AGAATTTTTATCTTCCTTTAAAAACTTAGTAATTTCTACACTAACAGAGAAGTATGAGACATCAACAACTTGATGCCATTTATCTTATTAAATGTATGCTCCTATAAAGCATTAACATTAGTTTTAATATTTTTTCCCTACAAATTAGAAAAATGAACCTCATTTCCTTCAATAATAAAAAAGAAAAACTGATTTTTATTTTATCTCTCAGGCTAATAATAATCTCACACTAATAATAATGGTAGTCTCGGGGTTATGAATTAAAAGATGTTCTTTTGTTATATAATTCCCTTAGGGGAGAGGATTAGCCACTTCTTCAGGGAGCATGACGTCTTAGACGCTTTAATAATAATTTAAAAAATAACATCACCAACAACTAACACACAATTGGGTTTAGCGTATCCGTAGCAAACTGTTCATCACCAGATGTAATCATTAATACTAAACGTTTTACATTTTAACAGACACTATTTCTATGTAGACTTCATAGAGTCATAATATATCTCTTGATCTTGTAGATCTCATTGATTTGGTTTTAAGTCATCCCCTTTGCACATCATTTACTTCTTAGTTTTTAACTTATTATTATGTAATAGCATTAAATCGTTAAATAATAAACAATTATTGGCATAGTAGCACTTAAGAAGATGTATGAAATATTGTTGAAAAAAGGCATCTTGAATACAAACGCATTGAATCTGTTCTTTCTTTTTGCTTAAAGTCACAACATTCCATTATGAAACTAGAATATTAAGATTATTTAGAGAGATGTGAATTTCCTAAAGATTGATTTTAGATAAAACCTGCGGATTTGCTCAAATGTTCTAGATTTACTACCTGGTGAAACAAAATCGGTGAAGGAATTTTCCAGAAGCGTTCACGTTCCTGAGAGTTTCTGCTTCATCCAATTTAGTTCTTCCATCGAGTTTGGAATACACCTGTTATGTGTTAGTATGGAATTAGTTAAGTAGTGTTCAGTGAATGAAGAGTAAAAGATATTAATAGCTAAAGTTTAGAACATGTTTAAAGTTATAACAAATAAATCTTGATGTATCTCTGGTTCCCCTTTATAATTTCATTTATGTCCGTTTCCCCGAGCAGTTTTGTGCTTCCCTTATTTCAGATTATCTTCTAATTTATTTGTCCAACTATGTCGTTTTATTTTAAACAACTACCGGGGAAAAGTATTCAAAATGAAAATGAAACTGATCGCTCAAAAAAAGAAAAGTGCATCTTATTTACATTAAACTGCTCATTCAAGATAGCAACCACGATAACTTAGTGTAGCATTTAATTAAATAATAGTTAACCTAATATTTAGTGCAACAGAATATAAATCTTGTATTAAATGTGTCACGGGAACGTTATGCCTAGGCCCCATATGCCAAATGCCAGCACCTCTATGAAATTGTAACTTTTTGAAATAAATTTTTAGTGGGCAACTTGAATCTATGCTATGTCCCCAGGGAATGGGCGAGGACCGTTCATTTTTCATAAAAATATTGAATCACTCCTTAATTCTCTTAAAAATTGTACGAAAATAATTTTTACTTTGCTAAATACTTAGGCTGCTGTTTATTTTTAAATTTTGATTAAGTCTTTTCTCCCTTCCCTTAAAACAAACCTGGCCAAATGTTTGCATAAATTTGAATTAGGTCCACTCCTATAATAAATGCTACAATAAAAAGCTGTCGTTTCTGCCCCTCGACAAAAAATATAGAAGAGCAATCTTATATCCGACATAATTTGCTTTCCTTCCTTCCTTCCATCTGTATTTTTCCTAATTTTTATTTGTATTTTCTTCTCCATAATAGTAAAAGTTATCACAAATTATTTTTACTATTTTAGTTGTCTCATTAAGTCTGTTATATTAATATATTTGTATATTTAAAATGTATCATGAGACCTTCTGCGTTGTCTTTTTTTTATATCGAAAGAAATAATCACTCACTCTGAGAAAAATTTATTTCAATGTTTTAGATCAGAGTGAATTTGTGTTTGTGGAATCTCCTGTAATGAATGCAAAGGAATGTTAAATGAAGGTATATGGTATAAAATGATTAAATATTGTCGCTAATGGCCAAAGCAGTCGATACGGTTTCCTCTCCAGATATATTTTTCTTCGCATTTTACAGCGGCAATTAGGAATTATGAAATATGGATTCTAGATTGGGAATGCGTAGTTCCAAATGCTTAAAAAATTATGACATGACTTCGTGCCTTAAATTTTCCAACTTAGCCTAGCATAAAACCATTTATGTGAATGTTGAAATAAATCTGAGCTAGAAAATACTCTAATCTAGTATTTTCAAAATTTTCTATTCTCAAAATTTTTCTTGGTTGCTTCCTAAGTCTGGGCATTGAGCTTTTCGCTTTAATTTTAAAGTGAAATATTTTACTGTTTACTTGCAAGTTATAGATAATGTATAGATATTATCCATTTTTTTTATGTAACCTTGCAGACATTAAAATATTTAGAAAGTTAAGAAACATATGCAAACATAATCAGAAATCCATCAGATTTCAGGAAATATTTTGAATAATTCAAAAACTTTTACCAGTTAGGGATCTCAGTGAAAATCTGGATGTCATGATTATGTCATTTGTTACCTTGGAATTGTTTTATTACTCCATTTCTCTTTGTTGTTCACTGTTCGTGAAGTACCAAATACTTTGCAATTTTCGGTAAATATTCCTTGTTTTCTTCTATCAGATATATTATTGAAATCAAGTTAGTTGTCCGGATTTTCCTGACTAGTTTTTTATCGTGATTATTATAGTATTTAACAAGATATGTTGTTTTATAGTATTACATCATGTTTGCTATTCCACTTTTTTTCTACTTTTGCACTGTTTTAATATTTGTTAAAATTTTTGGGAGTTATAGATACTTTTTATTTCTCCTACTTTTTTAAATAAGAGGAAAAGAATTTAACATTGATTAAGAGGCCGAACTAGCTCAATGATAGCGCATTGAACGCGGAGGACCTGTATTCAAGCTCAGCAATACTGGGAATGTTTTCTATAACGAGAGAACACTGTCTGTAGCACTGGAAGGCTCCGGGCGCAAATGACCTCAGATATGTTTACAATAACAATAAAATAATATCTGATCAGTTGTTTAAAAACAAAATTGTGATCTGTCTTTTCCAAGGGAATTCAGAGAATTAATTTCATTTCTTGATTATTATTTATCCAACACATTCCTTTTTGAGGCACAATAATATTCGTAAGGGTCATCGTTTAAGTTTTCAAGTGCTCTCATTAAAGCCTCTAAGACAGAAAAATAGTTATATATATGATATTTTGGTTATACATAGTTTTAATTTACAAATATCATATGTAACATAGTTTGTAAATAGAGTGGTTTCAAAGCCCTTCCACGTAGGTTTTTCGCTTATTTCTTTTGCATGTACTCGAATATATAATGGTATGCAAGCCCTTCCACGTAGATTTTTCGCTTATTTCTTTTGCATGTACTCGAATATATAATGGTATGCAGTTATCTGTGAAAAAGAAGGAATATGCATATAGAAGAGCGTGTATGTTTAGTAGAAAGCCTTAGTTTTGGAAAAAATCGAACGCTAAACCCAAATGGATAGTCATCCAGTATGGTAAAAACCCGAAATTTTTACGTTCTGTCCACCTTATATGACAGAATCAAATAAATGTAAATTTTTATTAATAACGCCGAAGGTTCTCGCACTACTTATTCTATTGATAAGTATATTTTTTTATGATATCTTGTAAGGTACTGATTTTTTTTAATGTGTTAATTCTTAACTCCATTATATTGACATTGTATCATTTTCATTGAAGCTGATCAGAAAAAACAAATTGTAACTTACATAATTTTACTTAATGAATTTTAATAAAAACGAAAAATATCACTATAAGTACTTTAAGTTTGGCAATCAATAACAATACAAGTTCTCCGATGGTTGGCTAAGACCCAAACAAGAAAACTTTGATACTTCAATAAAGTTTACTCTTATTCGACGTTTCGAATACCTTTGGTACTCTTTCTCAGGAACTGTCAAAGAGAAGGTTAAAGAGTGGGGTAAAATTAATAAGAATAAAATTTCCTGAAGTTGAAAAGTTTTCTTCTTTGGCTCCTGCCAGCCATCGTTGACTTACTCGATGAAAAATATGATAAAAAACTCAAAATTTCATTATTAAAAAAATTAAATTGTTTTAAAAATAGATTGTTAATTTCAATTTTGTAATTTTAATAATTTAGCTGTCTTTTAAAAATATTTTATTTGTGCAATAAACTTCATTAAATAGTTGAGTGTTTTTTTCCTCTTCAGTTACATTATAAGAAAGACCATTAAATGAGAAAGGAATATACAACGACCTAAACATTTGTTTTTCTCACGAGAACTCAATTTCAAAAATCTGAAACGATCGCAGTGCTTTCTCTTATTTAAGAATTCTGTAAGAGAAATAATTAATCCTAGGAACCCTAAGTTAATGATTATATTCCATAAGATTAGCATTATGGAATAATATGCTAGCACAACTACATTATGATTAATTTTGTTGAGTACCACTTTAAACATTTTTGTAGTTGAGATATATTTTTTTTAGTATAGGAGGACTTATAATGAAAAATATTAGGCTTTTTGTGCAAATGCAGTGAAGCTACTTTTTCCCTCTATAGGGGAAGAGGTAAAATAAGACACGACTTTTAATTCCTTTCTTAAGAAAATTATTTTGGAATTTATTCAATATTTGAATTTATTGGAATTTATTCAGTTTGAATACTATTTTTTCTTGATATTATTGTCACTATTATCAGAATTTAATATTCGTTGATAACACTGTATAAGATATGATAATATGATAACACTGTATAAGTATTGTATAAGAGCTTAAACTTAGCTAAAGAGCTAAAACTATACGATTATTAAAAATACATCAAGTGTATATTATAGTAATAATAAGTGAACTATATCTCTATTTATTTATCTTTTATCTTTGTATCTAACTAACTACCTACCTATCTACCTAACTCTACTCAGTATGTACGTATTTGCTAATCTCTCTCTCTCTAGAGGGAGAGAGAGAGATTGTGTATATATACATAGAGTAGAGTTAGGTAGGTAGGTAGGTAGGTAGATATATATATACATAAATTTACTTATTTATTTAATAGAGTAGGGTTCTCTATAAGGAAACTTTCCTATAATATATATAGTATGTAGTATACACATACACATAAATAAATATTGGGGTATACATGATATATGTATTATTAGAGCATGATATATGTATTATAGAAACTACCTTATATTTCAGACATTATAATTATATTAAGATTTGGTATATTTTATCTTTGGCAAAAAATTATTGGGGTAGATTGACATTCATGCCAAATCCCCTTGAAGATTTCTTTTGGCTTCCTTGGCTCAGTGTTTATAAAAAAATGTAATTGTAAATAAAGTATGCAATGTGTAAGTGGAAGCAAGCATACATTTATAGTGGTGATAAGCTAGAGTGAGTTTGTCGGAGTATGCTAAACCAATTAGTTGCACACATGGGCTATCTCTGCAGGTTATAGGTGCAATGATGTATTTCTATGTGTTGTTCGTACTTTAAGGCTGGGTACTTGCAAGTATGTCAGGAATCCTGAAGAAATAACTATCCACTTGAAATAGATAGATAAGATTTATTGAGGAAAAATTGAAGTTAAATATATTTTGGGTTGGGATAGAGCTGTTGTAAAATAGTGTATGCTCTCTTCGAATGTTGATTAGGGAAAATTTTCACCATATGTGGAAATCCTCAGTTTGAAAAATAAGTCGTTATATAAAAAGATTTGGCGCAGCTTAGAAAAAGTAAGCTCTATTCAGCAGTTGGCATAAAGCAGTACTCTTTTCAAAAAAAGAGTGGGGAATGGGTTTAATTAATGAATAAATTGTAATGGAAAACAATATAAACTGTGACACTTTCGTCCCAAGATATATAACTATGTTCAGACTTCGGTGGGAAATCAGTGGTTTAAAATTAAACTAGGCAAAGAAAATAATGAATTAGATAGTGATATGTTGTTATATCACAAAAAATGAAAAATTATAACATACCACAAATATTTGGGAATCCAAGAATTACATATGGAGAGAAAAAAAAATAGTTTGAAAAATAAAAAAAATAAAAATCTGTACCTCAGAGGTCAACTATCGTAACTGCAAAATTTACGAAAATGAGTTTTTTATAGTAACTACATAATCGAATTGGAAATATTATCGTGGCAAAATATCGTAACTATATCTTAACGTATAAGGACGTTAGCCAATAAGAAAATATCGTATGTGCATCACTTTCACGAAGTCAACTATATTAAAGTCTCTTACGATTGTTTACCTCTAAGAGTTTGTAACGCTCTTTTTGTCGTATCACATCATACGTTTATTTACCTTTAGCAGACTGGCGACACTGTTGATGTTATTTGACAGACTGTTATAATAATAAATAATTATTTTTGACTGTGGTTATAAACTGCAGGACAAAAGTATTGCATAAAATTTCACGGTATTATAATTTGAAATTGAAAGGTATTTTCGTATTTTTTTTTAAGGATTCTTGTTGTTGAACTCTGATCCAAAGGAAAAAAGAACAACGACCAAAAATTTAAGGAAAACCTGGTTTTATTACACAGAATAAAAAATAAAGCTCAAAACAAAAATCTGTAAAATTCAAAATTAAAATGGTTCTTATGTATTATCACTTCTTCATTTTTTTTAACAGTATTTAGTGATTCTCTTGCTCTGATAACTGCAGCAAGCCTCCTTGGCATTGAAGAAATTACATTTTGAATAACCCTTGAGAAATCATTTAATTCTTCAATAACTACCGTACGTAGTTCCCTCAGAATGTTAGTGGCAATCAGGCGAAGTCTGAGCCGTCTTCCAATTGTGTCCCAAAGGTGTTCTATTGGATTTAGTTCTGGACTTCTCGGTGGAGAAACCAAACGTCGAATCCCAACATCCTGTAGGTACTCAAGGACAACTCGAGCAGTGTGACATCTGGAATCTATCCTGCATTAATAGAAAATCATCACCAACTCTTTCAGAAATTGGCACAATATATCGCTGAAGAACCTCTTCAAGGTACTTCTGGGCATTTAGCGTCCCATTTTCCACGATATGTAAGTCTGTACGTCCGTCAAAACTTATGCCTCCACAAATCATAACACCGCCTCCACCAAAAGCCACTCTTGGAGAAATGTTAGCCTCTGCATATCTGTCACATTGACGCCTCCAAACTCTCTTCCTTCCATCTGGAAAATATAGGGTGAATCTCGACTAATCTGTGAATAAAACACGTCTTCAGGCCTCTGTTGTCCAATTGAGTTGCTGACAATTTGGACAGACAACTGCGCTGGGCAAAATAGGAATTTTGTTATTACGACGTGTTATTTTTGGTTATTTAAGTGCATTCCTTGAAGTTATCTTCTCTTATAAGTTATGCATGATGAATGAAGGAAAAACAGCAACCTTCTATAATATTAATCGTAGAGAGGTGATAGATATGACCTTAGGCACTAATTTTATTTCTGGCATGTGTCCCAGAAACCCTCACTGTCGGATCACATGTATGTTAGGTTTGATATCCTGGCTAACTGCAAGCAAACATTTTCCTCAGGAACAGCAGGTTGCGAGGAAGAACCTCTCTGGGGTGCAAAGGCTGGCGTGCCTGCTGATTTCGGAGGCATTTTGTAGTGCCCCAACGGTTGCCCTGGAGGTACTGCTGGGGTTGCCTCCTCTGCATCTTTTCATACAAGCGGAGGCGAGGGTTAGCGCGTACCGACGAATGAACAGTGGCCAGTGGAAGCAAAGAAACTCCCTAGCCAAGCACTTGGATATTATTCAGAAGGTTGACGCTATCTTCAAGATGGCTGTGGAGGAGTGCTGTCCAACATTCCACTTTGAGCTCTCCTTCCAAGTACTATATTAACGTCACGATCGGAATGGGCTAAAAGTTGGGGAAAACGGGGCCAAATTGGGGGATCCTGGTTCATGGATGGGTCCAAAATGGCCTGCGAAACTGGAGCCGGAATATATGGAGTTAAGCCGGAGGTACGCATTGCGAGGACCCTCGGTGGATACTCCACGTTTTCCAGGCTGCAGTTTATGCAGTAAAGATTGATGCTTCCCTCCAGAGATCTTCTCGGACAGCCAGGCTGCGCTGAATGCAGTTCGGGCATTCAGAATTACTTCTTCCCTAGTTAGGGAGTGTAGAGAATCCCTGGAAACATTATCCCACAACAAAGTTCGGCTAGTATGGGTGCCGGGGCACAAGGGGATTAAAGGTAACAATTAGCCGACCAACTAGCCAGGGAGGGAGCGAATACTCCCTTCTGTGGGCCGGAACCTGTCCTGCGAATGCCAAAATTATGGCGAAGGCGTCTCTTAGAGAATGGATTCAAAGAGAGCATAATCCGCCTCTGGAGGCTAAGTACTGGGGCAAAACACGGCAAAATGCCTGAGCTGTGTAGAAGAAGAACCAGAGACACCCTGGGTCTAAGTAGGTATCAGATTTCTCTGATAACGGGCCTGTTTACTGGGCATGAGGTTCAAGAAACATCTACACAAGGTGGGATTGGTGGATTCAGAGCCCTTGTGTAGACTGTGTCAGGAGGAGGAGGAGACGGCCTCTCACCTGCTGTTTGATTGCGGTACGAGATCTTCGGCACTCTGAGACCGGAGGAAATCGTACTTCAAGAAGAATGGTGGGGAGGGTCCTGGACCTCATGAAGAGGGGGGCTTTCTCACTAGGTACTGAGGGGTTGGCACAATAAGCCTCAATGGGAGGCTGCAATGCTTGGGTTCGAGTCCCCCTGCATCATTCTAATTCTAAGTGCATTCCAACACTTAAGGTTATAACACATAAATTTCTTCTCAAGGGCCACACATATATGGAAGTCGATTTGGGGCATTCCGTAATCGAAAGAGCAAAGCGAAAAATACTAAATGATATGTAATTAGCAATCCCATGAGACTGTGCGCAATTTATAAGGCAGTGTAAATTTAATGAATTAGTAAATGTGTATGATATGAGATTAGAAGATTTTAAAAACTTAAAAATTTTATTCAATGGCAATAAAGCCCCTTTAGTCAACAGAAAACGAGAAACCGAAAGACAAAATTTTTATATATCTGAGATGGTTGAGGTTAAAGTTCGAGCAACAGATTTTGGGGTACTATTCTACAAATCAAAATTTGAAAATGAATATCAAATGGTTCATTTAAATCGATCATCACGAAGGGCAATTAGAACTTGGCTCTCGATATTGGCACCCATTTCGAAGGCTATTAATACACCAAAATATAAAGATTTGCAGACGTCTCTGAAGTGGGTGCCACCATCGCTGCATCACTTTTATAAGAACATTCCACATGGTAGTAGAGTCGAGGATTATCTAGACGACCAGGACTCCGATTAAAACTTTTATTATAAAAATTTTGTGAATTAAACTAATAACAGTATGCAAATATTAGATTAATTTAATTGTTTTCACTTACTTTTTATTTAAATCCTTTTACCGTATCTAAAAATTATCATTCAACTGCTGATGATACGTACAAAGTAAACAATCGTAAGTGCATTTCCGGCAAATAATAATTACAATAAAGCAAAATTAAGATATTTATTATAATAATTAAACTAGTTATACAAATCATTTTTCAGGGAGAAATTAGTATTAGATAGATAAGTTTACTAAATACAGTAGATAACGCTACTCCTAAATCTTTAAATGGCTGTCCTGTAAAATTAGACAACTGTTACTTACGACTGTTGACCTCTGAGGTACAGTAAAAATTACCATTGAATATTGAATATAATAACTATTGAAATTAGAAAACGCATTTTTAAAATAGAATAAAAAAAATCAAAATTAACTGAATAACTATATATTGAAAATTTCATATATACATTAAAAAAATACTGCAAATTCTATAAAACTACTAAACAAATAAGGAAGTTGCAATTTCGTTCCAGTTTGAATTCTTTTGCTAACCTAGTACTAAATTAAAATCACTTATTTTATTTCAGTTATCATAATTTTAGAGTACTTTTTCACTAGCCTTAGAAAATGGACAGTATTCCTTTTTAATTATTAAAGAAGGCATTCTAATGTTTTAAATGTAATAATTTTGCACTTCAAATACGGAAAGAAGATGAAAAAAAAAAACTTGTGCTTTTGTCTAAATTTCTAGTGTCGTGCAGATCCAGAATAAAATTTTCAAGTATTGTAATAAATGTTCGTGCTGAAAAAAATAAAATACCTTCTTAAAATCAGTGTTCATTTCTGTTATATTTGTTGTCTTGTGGAAGAATATAAGCGGCAGTGATGCTTCTATTATCTAATCCCCAAGCCATAAAATGAGGAACGATTAAATTATCGGAATTATAGTCAGTTATTTGTTTAATATTTTTAGGTTCTTCCTAAGATCTATTATTTTTACATACAACCAAGTACTGTTTTAGCTTATAAGCTTGAAGGCAGAGCTGACCCGAAAGCAGGAGGAAATACAAAAAGTAAAAGAGCAGTCATCTTATAGTAAATTACCTCCAAAACCGAAAAAAGAAATTAAGACAAATCCTGGTGTAGAACAAAGAAACGAGAAAGATATTGCATTAACAGATGAGGAAGTTGATCTGCTAAAAAAGTCAAGGTAAATAATGCACTGAATTTTTTCTGGCCAATTAATTACTTCTCCTAAGTTATAAGTTTTTGATATTTTATTTATCAACAGGGAAGTCCTTGAAATTAAAGCTTCAATTTATGATAAATATCAGAAAGGGGAGTTAGTCTCAAAAGATGGAAAAGCTCATTATTTGGTAGATTTTAGTCGTAAATCACCCGAACCTAAACCATCCGTGCAAACAGATGTTGAAAAGCCATCGACGACAACAGCTTCTCAGGCAAATACCGATACTAGTGCAGAAGAAACACAAAAGGCTACAGATGTATTAGATGATCCAAATGAAGATTTTGATGTAGATGGTGATGAATGGTAAGAATCAAAATTCTGTTAATTGATTGAATTTCGAACTAGATTTTTACTTTAGCAGGACATCTTTTTTCAGTAGCTGATTTTTGTTTCCAGAAATATGATTTCATATCTTACATTCTAATACAAATAACATTTTCTAATTTTTTTGTATAATTATGTCAGTTATTTTGACACTACTTACCTTTATATAATGAATTCGGCGAAAACTGGTATTCCTTTACTAGAAGGAACTTCCACATCTGAAAAATATCCTGGAATGTTAAATATTGAAGAGTGACTCTTGATAGTAACTCCTATGAAACAGACAGATGAACTTTTAAGTTATACGCGTCTTCTGGAGGGCAAAACATAGCAGGCAAAAATTTGGACTTTTTCCCTAGATCTGAGTGGATCTGAGGTGGAGGTGGTGAAGTTGATATGATGGTGAGACCTATGATCGATGATTGCACACTGGGACTTGTAATCGTGCGCAATTTTTTTTTATTATATGGTTGATGCAACTACCATTTATTGGTAATAACTATGAAGGTTACATAAAAAAGAAGGAAATACAAATTAACTGAGGAAAAATCCTAGAAAATAATAGTTGGGGTGCTTTAGTTTAGAATATCCTCAACGTGGCATAGAGTGAATCTTTTGCGTGCACTCTTTATCTCCCGAAAATTTCTCAGTGCATTATATCCCTCGAATTATAAGAAACAAAACAGCAAATTTGTGCTATGGATTTCTTTCGATGTAGGTTGAAAAATGTTATAATAGTCAGGCAAACAAAACTCCCTTCACGTAAGTTAGATTGTTTTAACAGGTATAAGACGTCTAGGTAATTAATGAAACTAAAAGTTAGAACATTTTGTCAGTATTTTCACTATTGAATAGATGGTTGGACCAGCAATGGTAGATAATATCTGGCATTGTGTCTGACATGGCATGCTTCTTTTTCTTAGTACTAAAAAACTGAAAATATTCTAATACCAATAGTCGGAACACGTAGACACTATTTTCACTATTGAATTAGTGGTTGGACATGCATGCTAGGTAATACCTGAGACTGTGACCATGCATAAATTTTTTACTTTAGTTCTGACCGGTTTTGCGTTTTCATCTACTGTCAATACCTGGTTCATCAACTTTGTGGGAGATCTTGCTGTCTACTTCTAAGTTTCTATTAAACAATACTAGTTGGCAAGGATATGATCTCAGATACTAGTTTCACTAGATTTGGCTAGTTCGCCTGAATCTGCAGAGTAATGGGGAAACGAAGTGGCGGACAAGCAAGCGGAGAGTGCTGATTCGCCCTTTGTTATTCCTGTTCTAATGGTTAGTTTAAGTTTCATATTAAGACAACGAAGTCAAACAAATCTCAGATTCGAAGATTAAAAGTCCATTTTTTTGGAGGGACAGTGGAATCATAGGACTTGGTTGCCGAAGGCCGCTATAGATACATTCTTAATTCGATGGAGTTACTAAATTTAATGAAAGTGAGTGAGCTGAGGTCCGATTTTCTAGGGGAAGAGAAACCAGAATTCACATTGTTCGGGAGTCACTGACCTCCCCATAAGACATTAGTGAGATTATGTATGAGTGGAATAGTATATGTTCTAAAACTCTGGGAAATTAGAGACATTGAGGTTCTTCTATAGCCACTCCTGGAGTTATTGTATATAATTGCTTTCTATTCAGACTGATAATTTCATTTTATATTTTTGTCAGGGTTGAATATGTAGATTGTTTGGGAAGAACAAGGACATGCCATCGTTCTGATTTATCGCTGATGAAAGATCGTGATAAAAGTCTGGCATTACAACTGAATGTAGAGAAGGAAGGTTCAAAACAAGATAGACAAACTATTATAGAAAATAACTTAGAAGACAGCAACTTAGCTGAGGAAAAGGAGTTGTTATCAAGAGATATGCATTTGGAGCAACTTAGAAAGAAGTGGGAGGAACAAGAAAAGAATCTCGCAGATAAGCAAGATATTCATTATGAAGATGTGCTGTTCGATGGTAAGTTTGTTTTCTTCATTTTTTTTAAATTTTGTTACTTCACTTATTTGTAACAATCATTTTTACCAGAATTAGTATTGTTCGGTAATGCAGAACGTATGTACGATGCGGGAAAGATCATGGATTTCTTTTTTTTCCTCTATATGTTCATCATCATTTGCTTTTTTACAAATTGAGTCGAATGTTTTAAGTATTACTACGTAGTTATTATTTTCAGTGATATCACTTCTGCCATGCAATTCAGTGAACATCTCATTAATTTGGTATTAATACAATTCAAGCTTCTAAAATTTATTTTCCCCTACATTTATGCTCACATATGGAATGTTATTTATTTGTACTTGTGCGTTTTTGAAGTATCGATAATAAAGTCAAATTAGATCAAAAATTGGAAACCATTAAATATCCATGTCATTCAGACAAATATCCCAAATCGATTTTTTAAAGGAAAAATACTACTACAATATTTATCCAATATGGGTAAAGAAACAAATAAAAACAGAACTGGAAAACAAGACTCATTGAACCAACAAACAATGAAATTTAAAATGGGGGCTAATTGGATTACGAAATTGTAATAGTTCGTAGTCTATCAAATTTTAAGTCGGCGAATGAACTTTATTTAACAAATATGGAGGCTTTAAAACGTGATAGTAATCTTTTAAATGTCCATTGTTCGCTGCTTCTTTGTTAGTACCGATTGGTTTATGTCGTTAATTAAGGAAGAAATTTGAAATTGAAATTATATCTGACTGATATATAATAAAATAATATCCGTGTTTATGCTATTAAGCAAATTTTTAGTATTTTTTTTAAAACTTAGGCTTCCTTTTTTCCTTCAGTGACGAGAATTTAGAGATTGCTCTGCGATCTTCCGATTGATAAAGTGCGAGCTTCTAATGGCTACACATTTGAATTAAAAAGATGATTTGGAAACATCATTAGATCAACCAATACGTAATACTGTTTTGTTTTCACTATTAATTGCATTTCTTGTCTATTTATAGAAGATCTGGCATAGATTTTTGTTCAAAATCCTCCTCCATTTCATTATGAGATTCTCCCATTCATACGCTTTTCCACAGTTTATTGAATTTTGAATCCTATTTTGAAAGAAAAGAAAAGTGGAAACTAAAGAATTTCAAAATAGACTTTCTTGGTATAGAATGCATAAAGCAGTCATTATTAGCTTAATAGGCTACATTAGGATCTTGCATATTTTAAGATGGAAATAAAAACAGATCACTTGTTAGGTAATATATGTAGTCTGATAGTATAAAGACCACAGATTCGTTAAATAAGTTTTCCAAAAACAAACAAAATTAAACGCCAACTGAATGGAGTTGCTCAGGAATATAATTAAATATATCTCTACAATAATTTTCAAACCATATTTGTAATTAAGTTTTATATTTCATATTTTAAAAAGGTTGATGAAACAATAGGAGGGTGAATGAATAATTCTTGTTGGCTTTTGTCATGGGGCATAATCATATTATTTTTTAATTGATTAAACAATGACTGCTATCTTCAGGGATTTCCAGTTACTCGGGCAATTCCCATCATATTTTTCTGCATTGAACATTGAACATCCTTCTATTTATTTCCTGAGGGATGACTAGTGCTGTGGTTAATTATGTATTTGAAGGTACTCCAAAAACCTAGATTCTGTTTGATTGTTATTTTTATTATACAAAATATGCCATACGACTAAAAATGTTTAAAATAGGACAATTTTGATATTCACATTTGTCAAAATGTTGGCCATCTGTTGTATTAAACAAATAATAATTCTAGCTTTAATTTAGATCTTAAAAAACTTCGATCAGTCGAATTTTTTCATTAGTCAATTATTTTTTTACCAAAATCTTCATGAATAAATCCAGTAAGTAGTATCCTCTCTTTTCATATTGCAACTTTGAGGAATTAATAGTTGTCATAATTAAAAATTTATGTCTATTAGAATAGCTTACCCTATGATGACTTCATTAATAAACCAAGATCTACAGAAGCAACTATTTAGTTCAAACTATTTAATTAACTACTCATTATATATATTTTTGAGATATACGAATGAAAAGCTTATGTTGAAATTTTGCTCTATCTAGATACTGTTTGTTAGTTTCATCAAGTCCATTGAAAATATGGCAGTTACTTTCCTTACTTTGTTCTGCATTGTAGTTGTTTAACTTTTTTCTAGATCTCTTTAACTACTTAACTGCTGAACTCCTGGGTTCGAGTTCATAGTGCTGCCTTTAGATTTTTTTTTTCCTAGGAGGCTTTACAGCTCAGTAGGTGATAGACAGTGTTATTTGTAATAAAAGAACACTGTCCGGAGGCGGCAATGCGCTGAGAAGGCACCGAGTGCCAGCGACCAGATGCTAACGCTCCTTAAATTAAAAAAAAAACTACTTAATTGTCTAAAACCTTGGTCCATTATTTACTTTTTTTTTATATTTATTGCTTTCTCTTACTCGTAGTAAGAGGAAGTATTGTGATCATTCCAGATTTTTAAAATTGAGTTTTCACTAGAAACAGTGTTTTATGGTCTCCTGAATACGAAATAGCGAATGGTCTGAATATGTGTGTGTGTGTGTGTATTAATGAAAAACGAAAAGTAGCAGGAAGGTCAAACTTGGTATCCCGTTTAGGTAATACCACCGCATCAGATACGAAGATTTCGGGTAAAATCCATCAACCGGAGGTGCAACTTGGATTTTTTTTTTTCACTTTTATCTTAATTTTCTCGTAATCGGTTCCAACGATTTTCTTTGAAGTTTGTATACTATCTACCCACCTGAATACCTATCACTTTTATTTGTAACATTTTCCCAGGAAAATTGATTCTTTCGGGATTCTCTCAGGAAGCGTTATGCTTCCTTTAAAGTACCACTTTAGTTTAATATATGGTTTTACCATCTACATAATATTAATATACATTTGAAGCATTGATAGAATTCCAAATTTGAAGTAAAATCCGTTGACTTATAGAATAGGTTTTGGAGTTTATGGAATTTTCTCAGAAACAACTATAACGATTTACTTTAAACTTGGTATACTTCACAGGTCAACAGACACAATATAAATATAACTGATAAAATATAAATGACCACAATTAAAGAGTTAATAATTTGGCGATCTGCAAAGTACAGGAAGCCAAAAAAAAAACCTCACGGCTATATTCGTATAACTTTTATTAGAAACTTTTTCGAAAAAAAAAATTTTTTGGATAGTTGTGCGGAATTTGTGGCGTTAATTTCAAATTTTATATATAGTTGGTTCAATAATATAATCATCACTTCTACCTGCCAGATTGTAGGTTAGGTTTATATATATATATATATAATATATATAATATTATACTCGTATAATGAGCTTTTAGCAGTTATGCGCGGGACTCGAACCTTCCAGTTACAAGTTCATGCTCATTTTATATATGTATATATAATTGTATTAACAGCTAGCCGTAAGAGAAAGTTGTATGAGTTGACAATGGCACCCACCAATCTCTTTAAATTTGGAATACTTCCTGGAAGGAATTTGGAAAATCTATTTTTGAGTTTCCGAGGGGGCGCTTACAGGTGGCGAGGGGTTTTCTTTGTATTGTATTGTATTGCAGGTACTACCATATCTATATTATTAAAGCCAATTAAATGTGTTGCAATAATTACTGGTTTAAAGGTACTTCGATAAGATGGGAGTATGCTTATACTGAAGTTTTGGATTTTCAGCGATTGCCTTTGAACCATGTTATTGTTTGTTTCTTTACTCTACAAATTTAGTTCCATCACTTTTATTTGAAATATTTTATGAAACTTGATCTTCAGGGATTCTGGGGAAAGTGGTGATTCTAAAGTATTATTTGCGATTCTAATACCTGTATAATATTACATAGAATTAAAAGTATTGCACAAATTCCAAATTTGAAGAACATTTGTCACATGGGAGTTGAGAAAGGCGATAGGTTATTTCCCAATTTTTTTTTTAATTAATTTCGATTGAGTCATTTTTTTCTTTGTAATTTAAGGGCGTCAATATGTGTGGTCATTGCTGACCGGAGCCTTTTTACATATAGCCTTTTTGATAAAAAAAATTAGGAAACTAAACTTGATTATTACGTTTACGGGGGTTACGAAAATTCCGGTAAATCCGTCAATCTCAAATGAGATTTACTGATGAAAGCTATGCAATTTTATTGAAACATATCTCCAAGAAAATTTATTATAGAGGTTCTGGGTAATTAGGCTACTTCTAAAGTGCCATTTAATAGTGATTCCATCAATTTTAAAATGAAAAGCTTCAACTAAAATATCAATTGAGAGCAAAACTTAAAAAATCACTGATTTCTTTCGAATGCCTAGGTGAGTTTCATGAAAGAAACTTCCCAAAAGTTGGTTCAACTTATTTCAGAACACATCGGTTTTCTTCCATATATTAAATAAGAGATAATTCTTTAGTCATTCCTTTTGGTTACTTACCCTCTGATGTCAGAACAAAGTTCGATACTTACCAGTATTCCTAGAAAGAAAGGTGAAGGTACTGGAGGAAACATTTTATTAATTTATTATTACAATATTCATGACAAGGTAACAAATAAATATTTTAAGACTATTATTATAATAAAAAAAATAAAACTCAAACACTGAGCACTTCATAATTTTACCCACAATAATTACTTTATGATTACAATGATTACAATTGTAACGTTTGACTAGTATTTTAAATATGTTTTATCTTGTATTAATATTGTTGAAATATAAAACACTTATTTTGAAAATCATGAAACGTGCGATAAAGGTAATCTATTTTTTGATTATATCTACTAAAACGGTTAAACTCAGAAGTAATATTGTAACATCTATATTCTTCTAGAGCTTATTGTAAATGGAATGTATTATTTTCTATAACATAAAATACGTATTTAAACTGCAATTAATAAATAATTACGAATATGTTATCTAGAACATAACTCATAACTGAAAAATTTGGATTGTAGGCAATTATTTATCTAATTTAAATCAGATCATTATAATAACATAAATTTTAATACTGATATTGTCGAAAGTAGTGGTTAAATTATATATAGGTTTTGTGGTTCAGTTATAAATATTCGTTGTAAAAGCAGATGATAATAAAGAAATATAAAACTTTTTTACAGAATTTATTATTTATCTTGACGAGTGATAAGCATATCAGTTTAGCATAACTCAAGGTGTGTAAACAGCAGTGGTTCTCAAATTTAGAAAGTATAAAGACATATTATCATGAGAGCAGGTTTATGCCATTTATTATTTCTTATATGGTAATTAAAGTTATATTTTGCAAACGTGTTAAACTTCTATAAACAATATACAATCTTTTGATTTAATCAGAATATAAAGACGATGATAAGGTACTTCTTTTTTTTTACAATTTATATCTTAGATATCTAAAATTTCTAATGATTCTTGATGCATTCAATCGAATTGTGTTGTAAACAGAAATGGGGTAAAACAAATTTAAAGGATCTTGTTATTTTAAAAATAAATATTACATTGTCCTTTTAATTTTTAAGAAAACATTAATGAGTGCAACCATGTATTCAATTACAGCTTTGTTTTATGATTTTTAACAATTTTTCTGTGGTCCACTTCTTTCGTGGTAGATTATTATTTTCTTAATAGATTTTACAGAGATCATTTTAAAAAACAGGGAAGTAGGCGGAATAGATCATAGTTGAAAGGAAACTATTATTGTTTGCAGTATCTGAGTGTATATCTTAATTAATGATAAATACTACAAATAGTACTGGTTGGTCATGGTCATTCTAATAGTCTTGAGAAGGTTTTTTATTCATTACTTTTATCTTTATTCCCCTTTTCTCGCCCGGTAATTATGAGTGTAAAAATCAAAGTAAAAACTGATATTTCGCGGCACTTTTTTTTTCTAAAGCAGCTTCAATACTGAGGCCATTGGCATCTGATCTTTCTCAATGCACTGCAAGCCTCCACGCAGAGTTCTCTTTTACAAGTAACACTGCCTTTATAAAGCTTTAGGATCATTGCCACGGGTACTTGAACTCCTCGGAGACGGAGCCCTTGCAAGAAACCTACTAGATAAAACCAAGACTCAGTGAGAGCAAGACCTAACGGCATGGGGAACTACTCGCGCAAACAAATGAGCTCTCTATAGTGCTGAGATCAATCTTTGCAGATTGAGATAGCTCTTTCATAGAGCGAGTCCGATTGCTATTCGCTGCAATCTGCAGCATGGAATCGCATAGGAAGAGAATGATGAAAGGCAAGTTTAATAGGGGACTGGTTGGAGTTGCCAAAAATGCGAGGAATATACTTACAGACCAAACTGAACGGCGGCTGCTACAAATGTGGACATTGGCAAATGTGGACTGCGATGATAGGCTATGGAAAGATAAGCAAACGCAGTGCGTGCGACAATTTGTTTGATTTTCCATGGAAACCTATTAAGACTTATGTCTTTTTTAAATATATAACCTGGATATCTGATAAGAAGAGTCAGCATTGATTATAAAAATATAATCTGAACCGTTATTTGAGAAACACTGCTTTTAAAGATTTTTGCGATAAACACTGGTGACTAATAAAAGAATAACGCCATTTTTAAGCAAATAATTAGATAAATAGAAACATTATTGCTTAATTATGATTCATTTATTATCGAAATTCTAAAACAGAAGAATAACTCATTTACTATATTCATCTAATATTTAACTGAATATTTATGCGATAAACCGTAAATAAAATTGGTTATCATTAAAACTTAAGAAAATATCAAAGAATTCAGTCTGTTATTTAAAATCAATGATGCATGATAATTATAATGAACTTATAATGAGACTAGCTGAAATAAACCTGGAATAAAAAACTCTTTTAATATTCTGTTGATTATTATATTATTTACTTTTTAGATTATCTTTATTACTTTTTTATTGTTACCTAATAAAAGAAACAGCTATTATACTTAATGTTATTAGTCTAATTTATATTTAGATTGGCTTTTGTTTAAGTGATATGTGAATGAAAATGTGAATTAAGTGCTTATTTATATATTTTTTAATTTACTTTACTGTATAGATTTTTTACAGTATTTTAATGCAATTGGTGTTGAGATTATTACACTAGACAGCGCATGTTCTATTAAATTTAGCAACCTTCTTATTATGCAACTTAAACTAATAAACAACATATATATATATAAAAGAAAAGGAACTCGTTAACTAAATTATTTTGTAAAAATTAATATATCAATATTTGCTTATAGTAAGGTCAAATTAATAATTTTTAAAAATACTCCTTGGGTTTTCTTAGATTGAAAAGGTTATTTTACAACAGTAATTGACCTACATGGAATTAAATTTACATTCTACTTTTTGTTTATTTATTCTGATGTTTTATTTATTTGATTTTTTTAAATTTTAAGCCAGGAACTGTTATTTTTTAACATTATACACAAATCATGAAGGATGCACAAAATATTCTACTTTAACATTTCTACTAGGATAAATTATTTACAAGCGAATTATGAAAATGAAAATGATATTTTCATGCCGATATACTGCTTCAGTTTATCACATCTAAAATTTATTAATTATTAATGTATTTCAATAAATACCAATAGCTGTACATATTAATATTTTCATACACAGTTATCATTTTATATGCTCAGCCTTTACATTTTTTGTTAATAAATTATTTAGTTTCTTTCAGAAAGAAATATTTAGGATTCTAATAATAATTAGTCTCTCTTGTTTGCATATCACCTCTCATTTAATCAAATTGCGACTTACTTTTTTTTTTTTTAAAAAGAAGGTATTTCCGAGCCAAGGAAGAGACAGCGGAAGCTACAATGGCGAATGCATTTACTTTAGGGGATGTAATTGGTGCATCGGTAGCTTATTTTTTGTGATTGGCACATAATTTGGTCCAGACATTTAGGTGAAGGTTCATTTTTATGATTTTTATTTTTGAAATAAAGATTAAAGGATTGCTCTTAAACAAAAAACAGCAACTATTGATATTGCGATTTGCATATATGTTGAATTTTGATTAGTGAATGCTTTATTTGGATCTGCAGCTGGTTTTGCCGTTGTTTCTTGTGCTTTGGAATGTAGTTCTGTACTTGCAACGACCATTGTCATATCTCCCGTACCACTTCCTTCTGTCAGATCCTCATCATCAGATGTGCCGCCGTTATTTCCACCACCTCCAACACCTCCTCCATCGCTGTCACCATCTTCGCTAATATTATCCGTTTCCCCAGAACTTGGTGGTCGATCTTCCTTATTGCACAACTGTCCTTCGCAATAGCAATATTTAACTTCGTTCACTTCTTGGCAGACTGTTAACTGTAATTCAGCGCACATACGAGTTACCCGTTCACCTATGCAGATAAAAAACATATAAAATATTCAGTGATTTAATTAAACATTGAAAATTGAATAATAATTTTTTTTTTAGTTTGAATTTTATTTGTTTTGACTGATATAAAATCCCATCACACTTGATCTTGATTTGAGAATGTTAAATAATTACTAAAATGATAACTGTCGGCTTTTCCTTATGTTGCTCTAACACATATGCAACAACAAAGATCTTTCTACAGTTTAAAGTACTTCATTATTTTGAGAGATAAGATCCAATAAGGTCATTGGCGTCCGGAACCTTCTCAGTGTATCAGGCCGGGCCGTGATCTCTAGTTGCAGACATCAATGCCAATCACAGTCATTGAGATATACAGGCTCCTAGGGCAAGAAGCTCTAAAGGAAGCGCTTCCTGGACTAAAACCAGAGACTACCCGTGTTCCATCCAGCGCGCTACCATTGAGCTAATCCCTGTTAGGAGCCATGTCTATCATTAGTGTTTTTCTTAATGCATTCTTTATTTGCTGTTTTTCATTGGCAGTCTTGGGGTTATCGTAGAAATTGATAAAAATTTGAAAAGGTTTTGTACTACCTCGCATGAACAGGTCATGTCTTCATTCTAACTTGTTTTTGGAATATTCTAGAAGGAAGTGTCCTTCTGGGTTGGGTTATATTGACATACAAACATACTGCCACATAACTTACTAAACATAACACCATTCAGACATACAGACGAGGAGTCATAATAACTTAATCTTACAGACTTATAGACAAAAAGACATACAGAAGGAAGGCGTGTATAAACTCAGCCGTTAGGGCATAGAGAAGTACTGACCACAGTCATTAAGACATATAGATCAAACGTACAAACAATACATACATACACACAAAGTCAGATAGTCATACGGATATTCAGATATATAGCAGTGATATGTGATATCTAGCTAAACAAACAGATATATATATATATGTACAAACGTACAAATATTTAGCCTATAATATATAGCATGAAAAACTGTGTGCATTGAAATAGTTCTTTAAAGGATAGCCTAACATAAATGAATTTTCCATGAACAATGTTACAAATACAGTACATGATTGTACTGCTTAAAAGTAAGAGAAGATATAAATGGACATACTTATTAATAACCGTGTACAAAGAAACAGAATATTACTATTTTCAATAAATCTAATTAAAAAAAAACAAAACATATATGATGAAATTAATATAAGTAGTATTGATAAGTACAAACCTTTGTATTGTGTAAGACATCCTTTATATTTGGGCGGGCAGGTTTTGGGTGGGGGTTGATGTCCCCTCTGGCAGCTTGGTAAGTGTTCCCTTGGGAACTGGTGTTCCACTTCCCGAGATCCTTCTCCGCCAACACAAACGTAACATTGTTGGATTCCCAATACAACTGCACCATTCAAAAAAAAAGAAAAAAAAACACTCTTACAACATTTTCCATAAAATTAGGTTTTACATATTAAAATAAATCAGCATTATAATATTACAAAAGTGATTGATTGTAGGCTCCTGCATTCTGATCAATTATGCCATTATTTCGAATCGTTAAAATATTTCTATTTGATTAAATGATAATTTTCAGAAACACAAACTCATCAGGATTTTGTTTTTTATTTGTAGCTTGCTAAAATCTGCCAGAAAAGGGTTTTTGTTGGGTAGAGTATTGCTATACGGGATCACGCATTTCTTACATTATCTGCAACCAGGATTCGCAGCTAATTGTAGCGTCCAGTTATATTCATAATGTCGATGAAATCTGACAAATTTTAATCGTTTTTAGAAATCTATGTTGAAGGTTAATATGTGTTTTTATAATTCTGAGAAATATGCAATAATTACAATAATTACTTTCGAAACAAAAAAAAAAATTTTATAAAATAGATTTGTATTATAATTAATAAAATATTAAAGCTATAATTTAATGAATATCAATAAAGTTATTGAAATCCTTTTAAAGTAATATAAGGCTGTTCGTAGAATTGGAAAAAGTAAACCAACTTTATATTCATTAACTGAATTATGTAAAATATCTTTCCATTAAATTAAATGAACTTTCCAACTTTCAATGAAATGGTTTGGGAAATATATTTTTTTGGAAGAAAAGCTATTGATTTAAAATGATCAAAAGTAATTTTCTCAATTCATTATGGTAATTAGTTTCCAGATGCCTAGTTTTAGAATAAACATCAATGGTAAATATATATTATTTGCTTTTTGGCAATAATTTGATTCATAGAAGAAGTTAGAATTTTTTAAAATTAAATTTTTATGATTCATTTTTGCAGTAACATTTGTATTCTTTCACAAATTTTCTATGGTGGATTTCTTGAAGGACATGCAGACAAATAATATTTTGATTTGGCTTCCATTAGTTTATAGAAACTAACTGAAAAACGTAACTGGTTCATAAATTCTAATTTGATCGACCATATTATTATTGTATTTATAAGTTTATCATTTTTAGTAATTATGTTATTACAGTTTTCACACATAACATTTAAACACCTAACAAATGTTTTTCTACTTTAAAAACAAAAAATTTGCTTATGTTATGGCTTATCTCATTCCTCTTTCTACACTAGACACTTTCCCTAAACGTTTACTTTCTGATGATTAAGAAAGGCTGGATGTTACAGTCCACAGATGATTCATAGAATAGAAAAATGGTCATTTCTTTTGAGGACACCACAATCGTAAATTTTAGGGAATAAATGTGCCTCTTAATACTGATCTGGACATTGTTGCTCCATAAGACAGAATTTAGCGTTCCTATCGCCTTTCTTGCGCTTGTCACCCTCCTTTCTATATCCGTTTCGGATGTTCCGTCCACTTTGAGATAGGAACCCAGGTATTTAAAACTGCTTACTTTATTTAATTTTCGGCCATCAATTTCACATTCATTGTGGGGGGATGCAGTCATGAATTCAGTTTTTTCATTATTTATTTCTAATCCCCACTTTCTGTATTCTTCTGCCAGCTTTCTGACCGTATAATTGATGGCCTCTTCATCATTTACGATCAGGAGTTGGTCGTCTGCGAATAGCAGATTATGAAGGTACATGCCTTCCCCGACCTGTACGCCCATCTTGCAGCATTTCCTGATCATAAGACCGGAGACATACAGCACCCTTGCAGCAGGCCTTTGCTAGTTGAAATTCCTCTGAGACTCTTTAGCCTATCTTTATCCTGCACTTATTTCCATTATACATTGTTTTCATGATATTAATTAAGGGTTCATACACTTATGCATATATTAAGGGTTCAGTTAATCGCATAGCGCGCCACAAAAGTTGTCTGGGGACAGTATCGTACCGTTTTTAGATCGACAAATACCAGCTCTATCGGTTTATCTTTATCTCTATGTTTCTCCATTAATTGCCGAAGAGTGAAAATTTGATCGATGCATGACTTTCCAGCTGTGAAACCGCAATGGGTTTCCGAAGTGTTAAATTCTAATTCCAGACGCTCTTTAATTATCCGTCCTAAAATCTTTATTTTCGGATTAGTGACGCAGATACCCCTATAATTTGTGCATTTCTTACGATCCCCTTTCTTAAAGATTGGCACTATATATCCTAAATTCATTTCCTCCGGGATATTACCTCCAGCTAGTATAGCATTTATCAGGAGTACCAATAATGCTAATGCTTTCCTGCCTCCATATTTCAACAATTCCAATGCCTCATACTCACACTACCAGATCCAGAAGATTTGCCATTTTTACTATCTATTAGTACTGTTATCATTTCTTCCTGGGTCGTTTGTAGAGCTGAACTTCCATCGGGCTCGGGTATGTCATCAACTCTGAATTGGGGTCTGTCTTCATTCAGGAGTCCATAGAAATACTTTCTCCGAACCTGTATTTCAATCATTTCCTTATTTATCTTACTCTTAGAATTGCTTCTAAGCTCTTTCAGCACCTTCCATGCTTCCTTGGATCTGTTAATCCCTAACTGACTACTTATTCTGGTACAGTTTCTATCCCATTCTTCATTTTTTAAATTTCTTATTCTCTTATTTAGCTCTCTTTTTATTTTCACATACTTTCTTCTGTCTATTTTTTTCTTTGAGCTTAACTATTTTTTATATGCTGCTCTTTTTTCTTCTATTTCTTCAATTACATCCTGATTTAACAATTTTTTATTAATGTTTTTTTTTTTCACCTACTTCCAGCGCTACTTTCCTTATTTTACTCATCAGGTATGTATAAATTTCTTCCGAGCTTCCTGTGAATGCGTCATTCAGTTCAATATTTATTCTGTTTTCATAAAGCTGTCTGATGCTTTGGTCTTTTAACAGGTCCACATTGAAAATCATATTTTCCGTCATTTCGTTTCCGTGTTTCCCATCTTTAGATTTCTCTTTTCTTTCGATCTTAACCCACGGCCACCAACAATGTGCCTTTACTAGGTGATAGTCTGACCCACAGTAGCACTTCTGTACACTCTTACATTCAACAGCTTACATGATGAAAATTGCCTGACCACAATATAATCTATAAGAGATTTAAGCTTTTTGGTGTGTTGATACCACGTTACTGTATGGATGGTTTTATGCTGGAAGAAAGTGTTTGCAACCTTCAGATCAAACAGATCACAGATTACTATTAATCTCTATCCATGGTCGTTTCTTTCTTCCTCTCCATATCTACCAATAAATTTACCTGATGACTCTCTGCCCACTCTAGCATTCATGTCACCCATCAACTATTTACAACTACAATTGTCGTCCGCTTCTTGAAGGAAGTCAGTATAAATGTGATCGATTGGCTTCCTGTACGTTCTCCTTACATGAATCCTATAGAAAATCAACGGGACACCTAAATCTAGCTCAAGAGCATGCCAGAGCTCGTGATCAGCCTTCCAACCACTCTGCGAAGCTCCGCATTGTCCTACAAGAAGAATGGGTTGCCGTTTAACAAGAGACCATTCAAAACCTAATTGCATCGATGCCCGGCCGAATCAGGGTCCTTAGGATTGCTCGAGGAGCTAATGTCAATTACTAGAAAAGATTTTTAATTTTATAAATTGTTGCAATAAATGTTATTTAATCAATGGAAAACTTATTGTCCTTTTTACTTTCTCTTACTCCTAGTAAGAGGAAGTATTGTAATCGTGTCAAATTTTCGATATCGAGTTTTCACCGGAAATATCCGTTTTGAGGTCTCCTGAGTCCAAAAAAGTGGTTTTTAGCAAATGGTGTGTGTGTGTCTGTGTGTATGTATGTATGTATGTGAACAGCATAGCTCAAAAACGAAAAACCGTAGAAAGTTAAAACTTGATATTCCATTTAGGCATCACCGTGGGATCTGACACTACGTTATCTGTCAAAATTCCTCAACCGGAAGTACCACTTTACTAGTTAGATTTTTTACTTTTTTGCGATTTTCTCAAAAATGGCTCCGACGATTTTCTTTAAACTCGAAACATCAACCACACATACAAAGAGCTACAACTTTTATTTGAAACATTTCTCCGGGAAAATGCTCTGAAGGGCACTTTGGGGGAGGGGTGGGGTTAGGTTTTCATCTAAAGTGCTATTTCAGTTTATTAGACAATTCTGTCATCTAAATAATGTTAATTAGAATTAAATATGTTGTTGAAATTCCGAGTTTGAAAAAAATCGGATAACCGGAAGTGCGTTTACTTTACCACTTTACTAAATGATTTATTCACTTTTTCGCAATTTTCTCAAAAATGGCTCCGACGATTTTTTTGAAACTTCGTATATAAACTAAACATGCAAAGATCTACAACTTTTATCTAAAACATTTCTCTGGAAAATTCTTTTAAGGGCACTTTTAGGGGAGGGGTAGGGTTAGATTTTCATCAAAGTGCTATCCTAGTTGATTATACAATTCTATCATCCAAACATAATTAGTTAGAAAAAATGGATGGCTGAAATTCCGAGTTTCAAGAAAATTAGTAAACCGGAAGTGCGCTTTTACTGAACAGTTTTTTCAGTTTTCGACGAATTTCATTAAATTTGGTACACAAACTACAAAATTTGTCAATTATCATTTTGAGAACTGGAGTAAGAGAAAGTTGTGTGAGTGTTTCACACCAGATTTTTTTGTGTGGCTGAATGTATTTGGGATTAGCTAGCATCCTCATACTGAAACTCTAATTCACTATCAGATATACTCATTCAAACTTACATACTGTACACACACTCCACAGTATATATACAAAAGGAAGAGTTACACAAAGATCTTTAATGCCTTAATGGATTTAACTTTATAGCTATTTACTCCACATATCATCATCAATTGGATATTTTGTTTTGGTAATCAGAAACGTGCCAAGAAGGTCAGATTAATGAAGTAGTAATACAATAGTAGTAATATTTGTTGATATTGTCGATAATAATATTTCCAAGATAGTTATATTAGACTAGGAAAAAAAAAAGTTGATTAAACTACTAAATAAACTTTTAATTTGTTTCATCACTAAAATGAAGTTTACAAAAGGTATATCCTGAACTAAAGAAGCTTGTTACACAAAAGAAAACTTTTTAATTGAAACAGTAAGCTCTATTCAGTATGAAAAAAAAGTAAAGAAAAATCCAGCCTAAACTTATTGTGAGAAATGTTAATAAAAGTTGTCTTATATCCATTTTGATTAGAACAAATTGTTAAAGGTTTTTAGAGTGAAGCTTTTAACGTAAGCCATAATCCATTTTGTCCAAGGTTACTTAGTATAATGTTGAATATAGGAAGAGGTAGGAGCATATTGCCAATAAACGTCAACGCAACTAGAAACAATGAACGGCTGGCTCCCTTTTATATACTAAACTTTAAAGTACAATCATTGTCTTTATTTCAATATGGAACTCTAATTTATTTTGGAAATATTGTTTATATCATAATTTAATAATAGCCAAAATCTGCTACGAAATACTCACAATACAATCTCATACCAATTCTCACGATTCTACTTCATACATTTTAATGCACGTAGTTTCTATTAAACGTGTAATTGTGTTTAATACCTTGAACTATCCGAAAATAAAGTTATTATTTTATTTTAAAAAAAATCTGGCGTGAAACACTCACACTACTTTCTCTTACTCCTGTTCTCAAAATTATAATTGACAAATGTTATAGTTTGTGTACCAAATATAATGAAATTCGCCGAAAACTGAAAAAACTGTTCAGTAAAAGCGCACTTCCGGCTTACTAATTTTCAGAATTGTATAATCCTACCACTTTAGAGAAAGCGGTAACCCCACTCCTCCCCAAAAAGTGCCCTTAAATGAATTTTCCCAGAGAAATGTTTTAAATAAAAACTGTAGATCATTGCATATTTAGTTTATATACGAAGTTTCAAGAAAAACGTCGGAGCCAGTTTTGAGAAAAACGCAAAAAAGTGAAAAAAAATCATTTAGTAAAATGTTAAAACAAACGCACTTCCGGTTATCCGATTTTTTTTCAAACTCGGAATTTCAACAACATATTTAATTCTAATTAACAATATTTAGATGACAGAATTGTCTAATAAACTGAAATAGCAGTTAAGAATGAAAACCTAACCCCACCCCCTCTCCCAGAAGTGCCCTTAAATGAAATTTCCCGGAGAAATATTTCAAATAAAAGTTGTAGCTGTTAGTATGTGTAGTTGATATACCAAGTTTGAAGAAAATCGTTGGAGCCATTTTTGAGAAAATTGCAAAAACGTAAAAAAAAAACTAGTAAAGTAATACTTCCGTTGAGGAATTTTGACAGATGACCCACTGTCGGATCCCATGACAGTGATAACTAAACGGAATATCAAGTTTGAACTTTCTACGATTTTTCGTTTTTGAGCATGCTGTTCACATACACACACACACACACACACACACACCACACACACACACACACACAGACCATTTGCTACAGACCACTTTTTTGGACTCAGGGGACCTCAAAACGGATATTTCCGGTGAAAACTCATTATCGAAAATTTGACACGATTACAATACTTCCTCTTACTAGGAGTAAGAGAAAGTAAAAAAAAAAAAAATCATATAAAAGCTCGATATTCAAGCTTTATATACTTAGTAAACCAACTTTAAAAAAAAACGTTGTAACCCTTTTTCAAGAAAATTGCGAAAGAACCTTAAAATGTTAATTCTGTAAAGTCGGTTTCCGGTTAATAGATTTTTTCAAATTGAAATGTTTGCAACGTATTTAATTATCTATGAAATCGGATCTAAAATGAAATGACACCATAAAGGAAAGCACAACTTCATTTCAAAGTTCCTAAAACCCCATAAATTAAATTTTCACTAAAACAATGTTTTAAAATAAGATGAAGGGCTTTTTAAGTATAAATTATATACCAATCTTATAGAAATGGGCATATTTTCGAGAAAATGTACTGCCACCAATTTGTCATATTTATAATTGTATTAACTGCAGTTAGAGAAAAAGTCTGTGAGTGAATGATTTTCTCTTATTCTTTGTGAGGAAATATTAGATCACACCGAATTGCTCATTCGGCGGTCCGGACAGAAGTTATTGGTGAGATGTTACTGTGTCTTTTACAGACCTCTTTTAGGCACTTGTTGGATGCATTACTGGTTCAAGGAGACATCTCTAAGGGGATCATGCCTGACCTATTTTGTAGATGTGAAGCAGAGGAAGAAACATCCATCTTATAACAGATTGCTTGGATTGTGAGGAAATTAGGTTTAGGATCTTTGGTTCGAACAGGAAGTCTGTGGAAGAAGGCAATTCCCTTTAGGGTTATGGTTCGATTTTTTCGGAAAGCAATAATATTAGATGGATTAGATACGGATGGATTAGATTTTTGTTCTAGACCAGATTTGTTGTTGTTTTTTTGGGGAGTAGCTATTTGGGCCCAGTGCTGTTTTGGATAGCGTAGGGTTTGGTCTTTCCACGCAGATGAAGTAATATGATACTAGCGCCATAATGTATTGTGTAGTGGAAGAACGAAATGAAAAATAATAGATTTTAAAAATAATTTAGAATATTTTATAATGTGAATTTAACTTCAAAAAGAATGTATTTTACTGTCAGGTACTGTAAATTTGGATCATGAAACAAAGGCACAAAATCCCGTTAGGGTAACTCCTTTGTATAAGAGAATTCCCCCGCGAGAGAGAGAGCATTCCAAAGAAGAGAGTCTGCCATCAGCTTGAAAAGAGTAAAGAGATAGTCTAAACTCAGCCTTCAAACAGGACACTTCAGGAATCGCCCTCTTAGTATCAGTGCCAGTTATAAGTTAAAACATAAGAGCTTTGCATTAATCTTGATAAATACTTAATTTCTTAAACATAATAGTGTGTTATTGTAAAATACTTAAATTTACTAAGAGATAATATATTTATTTTATAATCAGTGGTGCTTTATCTCAAACAACACAAGCCCTTTTCGCTAAAACGCTCACGCCACAAGCTACCTACACACAAACATCTCACCAACACATTAAAATTGCCTATTTCTTCAGGCGAGTATTACGTCCAATTACCGATCAGATGTCCTGGACTGGCTGATAGCAAACATACTTTACTATATACTACCCATTTGATAACGGTTCCATCACACACAAATAGCACTAGGCAATATATCTAGGGACAAATTTTCAAAATGGGATTTAACCGGAAGTTCATTTTTTGGAGTAGGTATGTGAAGAATTTAATTACATAGTACTGAGTTCTAATTAATGAATCTTTGCCCTCCATAAAGATCGGGGAAGCGAATAGAGAATATAGAGGAAACTCCTATGACGCATCTTCTCCAGCACATCTTAAAGTGTTTATAGTAATGTTTCAAATTATCCCAAAAGATATGTATATTTGTATTAGTATTTGCTCAGTATCAACAAAAATGTTATTTTCGATAAAATCGCAAAAAAAAAAACAACTAAAAAATAAATAAATTAAAATCGCAGTTCCAAGTATCGGTTTTCTTCACGAAAGAAAGAAATTTAATATTTCTTAATATCATATCAGTGACGAAACCGTTAAAAAAAAAAAAAAAAAAATTAAAGCTTCAAATGAAATTGTAGGACAGATTTGGGTGGGGGGAGCTGATCTTTAAAAAAATTAATGAAAACCTTTTTTTAATAAATCAGAAAATAAAAAAATCGGATTTCTATGGACGGATTTTGAACGAAATCTTCGTTTCGGTTTCCATGGACACGAATATCGAGTTCCAGTCATTTTCGTTCCTGGCATATTTTGTTCATCCATGCATACCCAAACACACACTCTCACTTTATACCCGTAAGGTATGAAGGAGACATACGGGACTCATGCCGGATCCATTTTGTAGAGTCTGTGAGGCAGAGGAGGAAACACCCATCCATCTTATGACAGACTGCCTGGGTTGTGGACCTTTGGTCGGAACAGGATGTCTGAGGAAGTGCTTCAGCTATTTCCCCTTAAGGTTATTGTCCGATTTGTTCGGACTGCGATGAATCTTAGATGGATTAGACCCGGGTTCGGATATTTATTCTAGGACCCGATTTGTGTTGGTTTTCTTGGGGTAGCTATATGGGCCCAGTGGGGCTTTGGACAGCGTAGGGTTTGGTCCCTACCCCCACAGACAAATAATACCCGGAACATAGACCTTCGCTAACAATTTATTTTTTTTACTCAAGTCTTCTCAAAAATATATTTCCAGCGAGAAAACTATTTTGAAAATTTGGAGTTCTTGAAGAATAAGAGAAAATCATTCACCCCCACGACTTTTTCTCAAACTGCACTTAATACTACAATTATAAATATGACAAATTAGTGGTAGTACATTTTCTCGAAAATATGT
The DNA here is from genome assembly GCA_011037195.1 of Triatoma infestans. NCBI lineage: Eukaryota > Metazoa > Arthropoda > Insecta > Hemiptera > Reduviidae > Triatoma > Triatoma infestans. The sequence goes on from JAAEAF010014907.1 coordinate 114,523, forward strand.
CCATTTCTATAAAAATTGGTATATTATTATATTTAAAAAGACTTTCTCCTTAATTTAAAACATTTTTCAGTGACAATTTAATTTTGGGGATTTTGGGAGAGTTTTTGAGTATCGAGCAGGTTTGGAGGAAAACTCATGTTGAACTCTCCTAAAAAACTATTCAATAGATTTAACTTAATTCATTTATTGACAAAATTTCAATATCTTTAAATTGAAAGAATCGTGAAAATTCTTTACTGGAAAATGATCATAATTAAAACATCATACCATTTTATCCTGAATTAATCCCGGGAAATATAATCACAAAATTAGAATTTTATTCAGCAAAAATTCCGGAATTTATAAATTTAAACCAGTAAATCTAGTGCAATCTTTATAAACAACGCGAAACTAAAATAACAGAAGCATCATCATAAATTGACCTCATAAAGATTGGAAAATTTATGGAACATATTATTTGTATCAAAATATATATAAAAGAAAAAAAACTTTTAAAAATAAACTTAAATTAAGTATATTTATAAAGTATACTTCAAAACATGCTATTTATTTATTTTATTTTTTTTATTTTTTTTGGGGCGCATCGACGTCTTATGGCCATTAGCGCCCACAAGTATCTTTCTCTTCTTTTGCCACTCGAACTGGGATGGCACCAATACCTTAATTGACGTCCACACACGACACTTTGCCTGGCAGAGCGGGGTGGAACCATTGGTGGTTGATTCTTCCCACACTTCCCCACTTATCTCATCGAACTGGTCGACGAGAGGGAGTGCGGGTTATTACTGTACCATCCCTTAACTTCTGGAGAACCTATTTTAACAACCCAAGCAAAAACCAAAAGCAAGATTCTATCAATTAATATTGTAATTTTAATTAATATTTTAATTGTATAATTTTTACTTAAGGAGGCTATAGAACGAGTTAACTGTGGAGTACGGTACTTTTAACTTATGTTCCTGCACCCTCTATAAGTGACTAAATTTAAATTAAACTAAACGTAAGGGGTTGAAATACTTTTATATAATTTCTTTCAACCCCAAAATAGAAGATAAAATACTAACCTAACCATTTATACCAGCATTCTCGCTAATAAATACATTCTCTCCAATAAATACATTCACACTACAAAACCGTTCTCGCTTATAAATATATTCTCGCTAATAAATACATTTATGCGAATAATTACATTCACGCTATAAAAACGTTCACGCTAATAAATACATTTACGCTAATAATAACATTCATACTAAACATACACACGAAGGGGAAAGTACTCGATATTCCTTTCCCATTGCTATTTATTATACACTATTTTCTAATGTCTAATCACAATTTATAATAATTCCACTTTGTCATGAAAAACACACACACACATAGTAACATAACCTTATAACCTTCCCACATAATATACAACCAACAAGTGTAGTATAACAGAAACATTTCGTCTATACACGAACTTGGTGAATTTGCTCTGACGATGGATGAAAATCCAAAACCGGTCAGGAACAAAATACAAAATGCATGCTATGACGGATAAAATACTTGATAAAATTAAGCCATTAAAGAAATTATCCTTATGAAGGTTAGTAAACTAAAAAAAACTTCATTGTACAAACCATAATTGTCATTAATAGGAAAGTATAAACAACGTATCGATAAAACCTAAAGTATCAGAAATGTTTATAATATAAATCGAAACGATTAACTGAGAATTGAAAAATGAATTAGCCTTGGCTATGAGATAACTGAAAAAAATAAAACCTTAATTGGAACTACTGCTTCTCTCAGGGTCATTTCTAAACTGTCAATAGATCCATTTAAAATTAGCTAATAATCTGTTTGGAAACACGCAGATTGGACATATTTTCTTAAGAGTTGGAATTTTTTACCAATTTTAGTTCTTTTAACTCCCACCAGATGAAGAAAGTCTAACGTCTCTATTCTTTAAGGAATCCATTAAAATAAAGTTTCCCAGAAAAGTATCTAAAATGAAAGTGGGTAGGTTGATATACGTATGTGTAATAAATACCACCAATTTTAGGAATATCTATGTTGCCATGATGAAAAAACAAAAAAAAAATCCATTGCAAAAATTCACATGTTTAGTAGGAAATTGCCATTTTTTGGAACTATGATTTCTTATAAGGGGAAAAAATGTTTCGAATAAAATTGATAGGCCTATATATGTGTGTGTAGTTATATGCTTAATTTAAAGCAAGAAAAAAAAATCTGGTTTGAAATACTCATACAACTTCCTCTTACTCCAGTTTTCAAAATTGTAAGTGACAAATTTTAGAGTTTATGTACCAAATTTGATAAAATTGATTGGAGTTCGTCGAAAACTGAAAATAACTTGTTCAGCAAAAGTTCACTTCCGGTTTACTAATTTTTTTTTGAAACTCGAAATTTTTGCCCATCTATTTATTTCTAATTAATTTTGTTTGGATGGTAGAAATTGTATAAATAATTATGATAGCACTTTAGAGAGAAACATAATCCTACCCGTACCCCAAAAACCCCCCTAAATGACTTTACAAGGAGAAATGTTTCAAATAAAAGTTGTAACTAGTTTACATTACTAGTTTAAAGAAAATCGTTGGAGCCGTTTACGAGAAAATACCAGAAAACTGAAAAATATATTTCAGAAATAAAACACATTTCCGGTCATCCGATTTTTTTTTCAAACTTGGAATTTCAACAACAAATTTAATTCTTCTAATTAATATTAGTTAGATGACACAGTTGGTATAATAAACTGAAATAGCGCTTTAGAAGAAAACCTAACCCCACCTCTCCCTCAAAAGCGCTCTTAAATGAATTTTTCCGTAGAAATGTTTCAAATAAAAGTTTGAAGCTCTTTGTATGTGGAGTTAATATATGCTAAGTTTAAAACAAATCGTCGGTGCCATTTTTGAGAAAATCGTAAAATAGAAAAAAAAAAAAACAAAACAAAAAAAAACCTGTTAAAGTGGTACTTCCGGTTGAGGAATTTTGACAGGTAACGTACTGTCTGCTCCCATGGTGATATCTATACGGAATATCAAGTTTCAACTTTCTACGGATTTTCTTTTTCTTTTTTGAGCTATGCTGTTCACATACATACATACATACACACACTCACACACAGACATCACAGACCATTTGCTAAAAACCACTTTTTTGGACTCAGGGGACCTCAAAACGGATATTTTCGGTGAAAACACGATATCGAAAATTTGACATGATCACAATACTACCTCTTACTAGGATATAAGAGAAAGTAAAAAAAATCGTTACTGACCTTTTACGAAAAAAAATTGAAAAACTAAAAAAATCCAATCAGTAAATCGCACTTCCATTGGAAGGAATATTAACCAAAACTTATGTCGAGGCTACTCACTGTACAAGAAAAAAAAATCATTTGGAGCCTGTAATACTCACTGTGAAAATATTTTTCACCAAGTTAGAAAATATCTGATGAAAAATTGTTACATAATTTTTTCTACCTGCTAGTGTTGTCGAGAAAATTGCAATAATCTGATAAAAACCATTTATAGAAAATTCGCCGTTAGATCAACTCGAAATTTTGGAGACAATATTGAACTGTCATATTATAGAGAATTAATTCTAAAACATTATCCATTTCCCCGTAACACCGCTAAAATCAATTGTTTCTAAAAAAAAAGTGATATATACATATCTATTAATGGGTGTTTAAACAAAGTTTAAAGAAAATCGTTGGAGCCGTTTTTTTGAGAAAATCGAAAAAAACAAACTGAAAAATCCATTTCGTATTGGTTGAGAGATTTTGACCAATAACTTCCTGTTAGATCCACTGGTGATACCCAAACGAAATAAGTTCGAGCTTCTGAGAATTGTTATTTTTGGTTCACTCACTCCTCACTCTCTCTCTCTCTCTCTTTATTTATTTAATCTGTTTATTAGGAAGGTCCAATTAGATTTAAAAAATACCAGAACTGTTAATTCTAAATTTTATATTTCTCCACATCGAACAGTTACCTATAAAAATTCATTTCTTGTGCAATCTTCTCTTTTCTGGAATTCTTTACCTCTTACTTTAATTCATAAAAGTACAATAGCTTCATTTAAAAATTCATTGTATGATTTCTTAATGCGGTCCTTCATAGAAGACGCTTCTCATTAGAGAATTTATTATTTATTTTTATTTCTATTATTAATTGTATTTCAATGTAGTTTTTCTTATATTAATTTTACTTTTAAATTGCTTTTACTTATAGAGAACTTATTGTAATTAATTTTGTAATTTAAATTTTGTTTGTTGTCCTTAAAGGATAGTGTCCCAGGACAAAATAAAAGTTTCTTTCTTTCTTTCTCTCTCTCTGCTTTGGATCCCTCTCTTCGGATCCTATTACACCAATGTCTTGAAACCATCTTTCGGATGAAAATTTAACACTATCCATACTTCAGCTTATAACAAGAAGAAATGAAATAGTAAGTTTTATTATGTACCAATATTTATGAAGCTTTTACTTACGTATATTTTAACTAGAAATATTATTTTGAATAAATATAATCTTAAAGATTCTATAACAAAGCAAATGATAAACATACATCCCAAACTGTCAGTTATTTATGATTAATTTATTATATTAATCAATAACAACCATATAAAATTTGTTCTCTTATCTCTTTAATTTTTATACCACCCGGTTTTTTTTTTTTTAAGTGTTTACAACTTCTTAATAACATTCCAAATATGCTAGCTACGAATTCTAAACTTTGCACCTTCTCATTCATTGCGGCTGTAGATAATCGAATTAGATTCTCTTAACTGAATTTTATGCTTTATAAATTATAACACAGTAAAAGGAAATTACATTTATTTTAATTTGGTTTAAAAAAATCTTTTATATAACAATAAAAAAAATCTGGTGTGACATACTCACACAACTTTTTCTCTTACTCCAGTTCTCAAAATTATAATTGACAAATTTTATAGTTTGTGTACCAAATTTAATGAAATTCGTCAAAAAACTGTTCAGTAAATGCGCACTGCCGGTTTACTAATTTTATTTAAAATCGGAATTTTGGCCAACTATTATTTCGAATTAATTTTGTTTGGATGATAGAATTGTATAAATCAAACTATGACAGCACTTTAGAGAAAAACATAACCCCACCCCTCCCCTAAAAGTGCCCTTAAATGAATTTTCCCAGAGAAATGTTTGAAATAAAAGTTGTACATCTTTGTATGTGTAGTTTATATATAAAGTTTCAAGAAAATCGGCGGAGCCATTTTTGAGAAAATCGCGAAAAAGTTAAAAAATCATTTAGTAAAGTGTTAAAACAAACGCACTTCCGGTTATCCGATTTTTTTCAACCTCGGAACTTCAACAACATATTTTATTCTAATTAACATTATTAAGAAGACAGAATTGTCTAATAAACTGAAATACCACTTTAGAGGAAGCCATAACTCCACCCCTTCTCCAAAAGTACCCTTAAATGAATTTTTCTGGAGAAATGTTTCAAATAAAAGTTGTAGCTCTTTGTATGTGTAGTTGATGTTCCAAATTTCAAGAAAATCGTTGAAACAATTTTTAAGAAAATTGCAAAAACGTAAAAAATACAACTAGTAAAGTGGTACTTCCGGTTGAGGAATTTTGACAGATAACATATTGTCAGATCCTATGGTGATACCTAAACAGAATATCAAGTTTCAACTTTCTACGGTTTTTCATTTTTGAGCTATGCTGTTCACATACATACATACATACACACACACACACACAGAGACCATTTGCTAAAAAACCACTTTTTTGGACTAAGGGGACATCAAAACGGATATTTCCGGGAAAACTCGATATAGAAAATTTGACACGATCACAATACTTCCTCTTTCTTACTAGAAATAAGAGAAAGTAAAAAACTGTTCAGTAAATAAGAACTTCCGGTCACACGAATTTTTCCAAACTAATAATTTTCGCAATACATTTAATTCGAATTAATATCAGTTAAATAATAAGGAATCGTATAATAAACTAAATTAGCACTTTAGTGGAAAATATAACCGTCACCCCTACCCAAAAAGCTGCCTTAAATGAATTTTCCCAGATATGTATAGTTATTATGTACAGTTTGAAGAAAAATCATTGTAACCAGTTTCTTCAGAAATTTGCTTTTGAAAGCACCCTTTAATGAGTTTATCCGGAGAAATGTTGCAAATAAATGTAGCTTTTTTATATGTGTAGCTCACATACTTAGTTAAAAAAAAAAAAATCATTGGAGCCGTTTTTTAAGAAAATTGCAGAAAACTGAAAAATACTTTTTTCAGTAAATAAAACGCACTTCCGGTCATCTGATTTTCTTCAAACTCAGAATTTCGACAACATATTTAACTGTAATCAATATTATTTTTTAGATGATAGAATTGTGTAATAAACTGAAATAGCACTTTAAAGGACAACCTAACCCCTACACCTCCTCCAAAAGTGCCCTTAATAAAGTGGGTCCCATTTTTCCTGGAGAAATGTTTCAAATAAAAGTTGTAGATCTTTGTATCTGTTGTTAATATACCAAGTTTAAAGGAAATCGTTGGAGCCTTCTTCGAGAAAATTGCAAGAAAAAAAAGAAGTAAGAAATCCAATTCAATAAAATTGTACTTCCGTTTTAAAAGATTTTGACCAAAACCTTTTTAGTTAACTCCTCTGGTAGACTTTCCGTTTTTGAATTATGCTGATCATAAAACACAAACCCATTTCTAAAAACAACTTTTTTCGGACTCATGGGACCTCAAAATGTATTTCCGGTTAAAATTCTACATTAAAATTTTTTTACGATTGCAATACTTCCTCATTAAAAAAAAAAAAAACATTAATAAGAGAAAGTAAAATAATAAAGGGCGCTTGTTAATTAAAATTAGTTCGAGATAAAAAAAAAAAAAAAGGTTGGTGACATAATGTTCAGTTAAGTCTCTATCGTAGTACAAGGTGCCAGCCAGACTTTTGCATGGTCTGCTCCTGTAATAACAGTGACAACAGCGCTATTTATACTTATGAAATGTAGTTACTATATAGCTAAAAGGGACAGTGCTTTCATCGTCATAGCGATCAGTTCAAATTCATTTTCATTTAAGATAAGATACAATAATAGCCAAAATCTTTTTTTTCTTCTTCAAATATTAAAATAATAATAATAATAAAAAGAGAATCATTAGAAAAACCGTTATTTCATTTCCCTTCTAGTAATTATTACAATTATACAAACATAATAAACACTAGGTCCAAATCTTAAGGACGTATAATTCCATTAATTAGATATATGTATCTTCAATTGTCAGTTGAATTCAGTTGTTTTCAAGACTCAGTTTTTTTTTTTTTTTTTTTTAAATTATTTACATTAGATTTTTTGTTGCTGATTTTACTAAGTTATTCATTTATTTTGTGGTTTTGTAAGAGTTGATTTACTAAAAATATTAAATAAAATAACTTTAAAATGTATTTTTTTTTTTCAAATGAAGAAAATCGCCGATATTCATTTTATAATGAAAATGAATAATTGCAGAATATCACAGGCAATTTTTTACTTATCGCAGATTACTAGATCGCCGTGTATAATTCGATATTGTCCATCGATGTTTAAGAGAAACTGAATCGTTTGGTGAACGAATCGGTGTTCTTGATCAAGAGTTAGCCATGTACTGAACGAGTCTATCTACTAGTATGCAACTAATTTCTTAATAGTGAATGTGCTAAGCGAATCTGAAGATATAGAGAACATTATGTTATTTTGGTTAATATCAAATCAACTCTAAAAAGTCTAGGCTGTATTACCAGAAGATTTCGAGCAGAAAATGATGGCAATTCTTCTGTTATTGGCTCATTGACCATCAACATTTATTTCAAAAAAATTCTATTCACTTCAATGACGAGGTTACCTTTAGTAGAGGTGATATTAACTATAACTGAAATTCACATTTATGGTCCAATAAAAAACTTACACACAACCTACGAAACAAATTTTCCGTTTAGATTTTTGCAGTCAACGTTTGGTGTGGAATTATAAATGACCAACTTATCGGACCTTTTGTAATGGAAGAGTCGTATAACAGGTGATAGTTATCATCGCTTTTTACTCCATTCTTATGAAGATTGTTTCTCTTACATACTAACTTTAAATGTGAATTCAGCCGGGCGGCGCACCAGCTCATTTTAATAGAGGTTAACTTCATGATTGAATATTTCGCATCGCAATTCGTTGCACAGTAGAGATGGTTCAGTTCCTTGATTACTTTTTTGGGGGAGGGTACATGAAGTCTTTATTGTATGCGTGAAAATCTAACTGTAGAGAATCAAATCATTATTATGTATGCTGCAGGAAACATAAGAAATTCTTTTGATATCTTAGAGAGATCATTGTTACGCAGGGCTAGAATTTTTATTGCAGTAGATCATTTAGAACAGAATTTGTAAAAATAAACTTGTTAAATAAAGTTCTGTTTGAAAACAATATTTTTTTTTAAATCAATTTCAAGTGTCCACCTTTCAATGGCTGTACTTCAGTTAAGGAATCATTTTCAGACACATGTTTATTATACATTTTTGACTCAAAATTACTTTAATATTACTACGTTCCTCGGCTGTGAACCTCGAGAGATGGTACATCCTATATATTTAGATAAAATTGTGTGTGTGTGTGTGTGAGTGAGAAGCGAATGAGCATGTGCTACTTACCAACTATACCTTATAGTTATTCTTTCTTAAGACATATTTGCCATCTGATTTCGACTATATTGGGAACTATCCTAGAATATATGTTCCCAACAATATATGTTGAACAGTTTGAAACATTTATTCCCAGAACATTCATTTACACAGAAAAATGTCTCAAATAAAATATGCTTTAGTAAAGCAAATTTTGGGTTAGCCTTTAGGGTTAGGCTTCCCCTCTAAAACGATTGCATCAGATATTTAATGTTATGAAGAATAAAATATGGTGGCAAAATTCCTAATTTGAAGTAATACGGTTTTATTGAAAGTGTGATTTAATTGTTTTCCAAATTTGTGTAATTTTTATTCGAAAATCTGACCCAACGGTTTTCTTTAAACTTGTTATTATACGTAACTAACCAACAAATTTAACACTTCTTTTTCCTAGAATATTAATTATAGGACTTCTATGGAAGCTATGCCATAATTTATCTTGCTCTAATATGCCACATCCTTAATAATAATAAAAAAAGAAATTTGAACATAAGGAAAAAACTAAAAATAAGAACTCTAAGAATTGCCTTAAAAGGAAGTCATACGAGATTTTTTTTTTTTTTTACAAATTAAAACTTTTTTTTCAATTAAAGTTAACCTCTGTTCAATAAAATTAAATCTTTCTGTGTTAAAGTATTATGGTAAATGGTTTAATTTGACTACAAAAATGTTTTAACAGCCATTATTAGATCAAATCATTATTTTAACAATATCACAGAGTAAAAATGTGAACTAGCTTACATTATGGTTTTTATTATTTCCTTGTGTTGAAGGAAGGAAGTAGTGAAACGAAAAAAAAAAGTTTGTAGAACCAGTCTTTCTAATAATATTTTCAAGTTTCCGGATAGGAAAAGATGTTTAAATGTTCATTTATTATTCTTCTATGAAATTAGTGAGGATGAGAGATTAAACTATGTAATAATTGTTACTAACTTCTCAATTATAAACACAGTTTTACTTTGTTATCTCACAGGGACGGTTTCAATTTTAACACTAAAGTGTCATCATCTTGATAATAGGTAATTATTTCAATCACTTCTATTTCACCAAGTTACAATATAAATACAGGCTGAAGTTAACACTTTAGTGTCGAAACCGTCTCTGTGAGAAATAATAAATAAAACTGTGTTTATATTAAAAGTGTGATTAATAATAACTAAATTTGGTTTTTTATATTAAAATTGAACTTTTAAATGTTTTGAAGTATTCAATGATGATTTTATTGATCTGAAGAAGGAAACATTTTATTTATCTAATGAAAGAAAATAATAATTTTACCTGTGGTGCCGCTTTTTCATCGTTTCTTTAATATAGTTCAAGCACTTTTAACATACATTAAAAGCTTTAAGGCAAGGTAGTTTGAGGTTATGTTTAGGTTATGTTTGGCCTGGCGCCCAATTAATTTCACTGATGCATCAGTGATGAAAAAAGAAATATGGCCAACCTTTTGTGATTCCTACCACTATGACAGATCTTTGATAAAATTCCTTAGCTATTGTGCGATTTTTACAGCTGAACTGACAGCAATTTGGCAATGTTTAGAATGTGTCAAGAACCCAGATTGGGCTAAAGGGCAGAAAAAGTGTCCTAGTTCAACTAGATAATATAGGTCTCAATAGCAAAAGCAATTATTATATTTACATTACTGCTCAATTTTTGAATATTGTCAGTTTTTTTGATTAAAAAGAAAATTAGAATTCACTTTGGCTGAAATTCATAAACGCTAATGCGAGATAATTTTTAATGAGGTCGCCTATAAATGTCAGCCAAGAAAGCTGTAACTTAAGGCATTCCTATCAATATTAAAATTGCATATAAAAATTTTTAAAGACTAATAAATAATAAATGTGTTGACATATAGACAGAGAAGTTCGCTATTTCTACTAAGGATCACTTTTATAAATCAGTAAACACAAAACTGACAGATAAGCCTTGGTATAGAAATGGAGAAATTTCTAAAAATGAATGCTGCATTTCATGCAGGCTTAGGAACAATAATGGCATTTTTGTCTACAGTATTTGCATAAAATAGGAATAACTGAGTCTTCAGTGTGCAGACTTGTAATGAATAAAAGACATTGGAGTACATTGTGATGACCTGCAATCGGCATGAGGAAAGTAGAAAGGAAATGTTTAAAATGCTGATCCCTCACGTGTGATGCCTTTTAATTATAGGTATCTTCTAACAACAGAATCCGTACAGGTTTATCAGATAATCACGAAATTTTTATTGGCAATCAGTGGCGGCTTCTGACGGATATGTGGGGGGGTTCAACATTTTTTTTTTTTTTAATACTTACATTATCTATAATTATTAGTATAATTATTAGGCTAGATAGAAATCATGAAGTAACCCAGGAGCCAGGGAGCCAAAAACTTGCATCCCTCCTCCACAATTAAATATGTTAAATTAACAATAACAATAAATCTGTGACTGAGCACCCAGAGAAGAACTGTGAAAAAAAAGAACTGACCGTTTGAATTTGAAAATTAAGTGGTTAACTTAACGGAAATTGTTATTATCTAAATAAAGTGGTCCGGTTCAAAGGAAATGTCAATGAGTTAGCATCGATTCTTTGCTGGGTCATATATCGTAGTGATGTTTTAAGTACCAATACCAACATCAAATTTTTATAAATATAAAAATAATATACAAATATAATATATAAAAATCCACACATTGGTACAGGCACATCATATCACAAAAAATCTGGTGTGAAACACTCACCCAACTTTATCTTACTCCAGTTCTCAAAATTATAATTGACAAATTTTTATAGATTGTGTACAAAAATTAATGAAATTCGTCGAAAACCGAAAAAAACTGTTCAGTAAAAACGCACTTCCGGTTTACTAATTTCTTGAAACTCAGAATTTTGGCCATCTATTTAATATCTAATTAATTTTGTTTGGATGATAGAATTGTATAATCAACTATGAGAGCACTTTAGAGAAAAATATAACCCCTCCCCACCCCTAAAAGTGCCCTTAAATGAATTTTCCCAGAGAAATGTTTTAAATAAAAGATTGTAGATCATTGTATGTTTAGTTTATATAAGATGTTTCAAGAAAATCGCCGGAGCAATTTTTGAGAAAATGGCGAAAAAGTGAAAAAATGATTTAGTAAAGTTGTAAAGTAAACGCACTTCCGGTTATCCGATTTTTTCAAACTCGGAATTTCAACAACATATTTAATTGTAATTAACATTATTTAGATGATAGAATTGTCTAATAAACTGAAATAGCACTTTAGCTCAAAACCTAACCCCACCTCTCACCCATAACTTAAATGAATTTTCCCGGAGAAATGTTTCAAATAAAAGTTGTAGCTCTTTGTATATGTAGTTGAGATACCAAGTTTGAAGAAAATTGTCGGAGCCGTTTTTGAGAAAATTGCAAAAAAGTAAAAAAAAGCAACTAGTAAAGTGATACTTTCGGTTGAGGAATTTTGACAGATCCCATGGTGATACCTAAACGTAATATCAAGTTTCAACTTTCTACGGTTTTTCGTTTTTGAGCTATGCTGTTCACATACATACAAAACACACTCACACGCGCGACGCTCTCTGTGAACCTCCAACTTCCTACCTTTTTATAGATCTCCTGATATACATACAATTCATTATATGTACACTAGTGTACAATTCATTATACGAACATGTTTAAGGAGCTCCTATATTGATATACGTTCCTATTCTTTTATGTCTGATTCTTTGATTTGACAACAAATTTAATTTATTTGATTTTTGATTATTATATAACAATTTGATAATCAGGCTAATATAATACAATTTTTACTGTGACTTAATGTTCGTAACTAATACAAAAATGAAAATATTTTTTTGAAATTGAAATATCTAATAAAAATATGAAAATTAGTTACTTTTTTAGTTATTTTTTTTCAAATAGCTGGGGGTTCAGTCGTGCAATCACGAATTCCAGTAGCCGTCATGTTGGCAATAGACCATAACATATTGGTAGAAAATATAAGTAGAAATCAATGGTCTGTGTGTGGTCTGTCTGTCTGTCTGTGTTTTAACAGAATCCCTCAAAAACAAAAAGTTGCAGGAAGTTCCAACTTGGTGTACCATTTAAGCACTATCACCGCATCAGTCACGAAGATTTCCGGCAAAATCCATCAACCGGAAGAGCGACTTTTACTGAATGGTTTTTTTTTTCAGTTTAACGTGATTTTTTTAGAAAAGTTTAGGAAAGTACCACTTCAGTATAATATATGGTTTTACCATCTACATAACATTAATATAGATTAGAAGAATTGATAGAATTCCAAATTTGAAGAAAATCGGTTTACCGGAATTGCAGTTTTACGGAATAGGTTTTTAAGTTTGTTTTTTTTAATTTTCTCGAAAACGGTTACAACGTTTTTTTTTTAAACTTGGAATGCTTGCTGCATAGATAGAAACGTATGACTTTAATTTATAACATTTTTTTTGAAAAAATATTTTTGAGGGCTTTTAGCTTTCTGTTTTTGACACAAGGCGCTCCACACAAAGCCGCTCAGGTATTACAATTAATATTCCCAGCAGCATTTCTATGGCTAGCCCAGCATAACATAGAAACGTTGCAATTTTAAAGTAAACATTCTTGATTAAATTGTATTAATTAGAGTACTCCACACAGAACTAATTGACGACTCAGAAATTGTTAATTTGGGATTAATGCACATCTTTCTGGCGTTAATTTAGGATGAATGTACTAAATAGAATACTAAAAACAGATAAAGGTAAAAATGAAATAAGGTTTAAGGTTATATTAGTTGTTTTGTGCGAAACCAGACTGCGTGTCAATTGAGGTTTGGTTGACCCCGAGGTTTTGGATACTTTAAACATCAATCACCTAATTGGACCTCCAACGGTTGCTATAGTTACCAGATCTAATATATTTAATATCACCCAGATATATTTTGTTCTTATTGATATACGATTATGATATTAGACTCTAAACATACGTCTAAAAATGATATATTTATCCGAACACTGCGATGATAACAATAATAATTCGTATTAGCGCGCTCATCTCGGGCCAGTGAACAAGTAGTGAATGCTGATTAGTTGATAGAAGTCTCGTTTATGGCGCGCCAAGTGTCAAAAAATGACAAAACTAAAAATTTAGGTTACAAATACTTAAAGGGTGCTCTACACCAACTTACAATCAGAATGACATTGATGTTTACGATTTTATGGCCGCAGCTGTATGTGCATTTATTTTTGTTATAAATTAACAAATTTGGAAAGATTTAAGTTGGTTTTTATTTAATAAAGTTTTCAAAAAAATGTGATATACTTCTTTTCCAAATGATATATTTTTGAAATCTTTATCATATATATTTACATTTCTCACCTGGCAACCCTAGTTGCTACCAACGTCCGATAGCAGGTTAGCAAATTTTAGGTATCCAAAACTTCAGTAAAGCAGGAAGTTTCTTATAAGAGATTCAGTTCCTAATTTTCGATTATTTGTTATAGTCCTGCCAAAAAGTGTTTGTTATATTTAAATGATTCTGTTTCAGAAGAGATAATAGGCATTGTTAGTTATTTTATTGATCCCTAAAAACATTAGCAGATAATGCTAGTTTTTAATGTGGGGTAGCAGGTAGGCGCCACACGCAGATCGATCATTGTTACTTCTATTCTCATTTCCTAGAAAACTCGATAGTTTTGGCGTCACGCAGGATTTCTTTGCCTAAACACTGGTCGCCAAAGAAGCGGTCTACATCTTTATCAATTAAAACTATATTATTGAAAACCAACAAACAATAGCAAAAGTTTGTAAGTTGAAATCTATTTATAATTGTTTTAACTGTTTGAAAAATACATCCAGACAAATATATATTAGGTAAATATTTCATTTTCACAAATTTTCAAACTCTTAGTGTCAAGTTTTGTTTTGTTTTATTGGTGAAAATTTAAATGAAAGTAAACTTCAACAAATTTCTGGTAAACAGCATCAATTTTTCAATGAAATGATTAAAAGACAAATTCCTAAGCATTTCTTTTCTACAGAATTTTAATTCTGACTATCTAATATCCGACAATAAGATGAAAGGCACATTTTATCGATAGAATCTTGATAAAGGCCTGTTACAGACTTGATCTTTTTTTGTGTATAGGCCTTAAGTCTAAGGCAGCTGGCGTTGTTCTGCTCTTAAATGCACAAAACATGAATAATATAACTTTATTTGTATGTATTTAAGTATATTTATATTTATGTTTATCTAATATCTATCCATTTGTACTTTATTTCTTTCTTTTTTTTCAATTTTGTTAGGAGTTCACTTATCTTTATTTAAATAAAAAAAATGTTTATCTATTGAGTTAGCAATAAATTATAATAATTCATTTTTTAATAGTTTCTTTTAATTTTTAAAACAGCTTCTAATATGTAAAACGTAAAAAAGGATGCCTCTCATCTTTATAATTTTTCTATTCGATCAGACCTGAGAGTCGTTTGTTTTGAGGATGAGGTACTAAAAAAACATGTAGTTTTCCTACTTATCGATTCACCAAATCTGATATTGGGGGAGCTTTCACGTGTTTTTTTGGTCCCTTATCTAAAATCTTCCACTAAGGAACCTACTAACTTAAGTATAAAATGTAGATGAGATATTGATTTAACGCCTCTATTATTGCATGGAATTTTATATAAATTGTACGAATTTATTTTCTAACTCCCAAAATAAACGTTTTCGCCATCATTTCATGGATTTCCGTAAAAAAACAACAAAAACAATATGTTGGTCTATATTGATCAGCTAGATCAACCCCACCTCCCCATAAACCTATTATAGTCCAGAATTATTTGGTGCTTTCTAATTCAGATTGTGGTACTGCCTCTCACTATTCTGCTTGTGGTTACTACTTAACATACTGATGTCACGTTTTATCCTTCTATACCAAGGCTAGCAATTGGTTCATTCCACACACTACGTCTTATGTCGCTCCCAGATTTGGTTTCGACACTTTTTTTGGGCCAAAATTTTTGTTACTTTCTGTTGGCTAGAATTTTTTTTTTTGAGAAGCTCATTGGACAGAAGGAATATTTATATAAATCTCAACAGACTGAAAAATTCACTCAGAAAGGTGGTACCTTCCTAGCGGCCTTAACCGAAGTGAGTGCTCAGAATAAGCTGACACTCGCTTGGGTACCAGAACAAGAACGCGGATGCCCTAGCGAGGAAGGGCTCGAAGTACATTTTTATAGGTTTAGAACCCTATTGCGGTTTGTCCAGGAGCTTGATCCATACTTGTATAAAAGATTGGATAGAATTACAGTGTTTGCAATGGTGGTAGTGAACACCAGGACAGAGGCAGGCAAAACTCTTCGTTAAGAAACACTTGCCTAAATTTACCACAAACCTACTAAACCATTATTGAAACGATATCAGGATAATGGTGGGCCTACTAATGGAGCATTGTAGGCTGAATAGGCACATGCAACACTACTTGAGACAACGCGATGTGCCAAGTCTGAAAGGTTGAGAAAGAAACCCCAGTACACATTCTTTGTGAGTTTGCCGGCCCTGATGAGGACAAGGTTTCTTCAGTTGGAAGTAAGCAATCCTGAAGCTATGAGCTTCATGATGGAGCCGCTTTCAGCTTGCTAGGCCTACTTAGAAGGACGAAATTGGAGGACGTGCTAAACCATTGAGAATCCACAATAGGGCAGGGTCGCGGTGGAATGAGGCCTAGCCACTCCTTTTCAATCTAATCTCTAATCTAATCTAATTTATCTAAAAAAAAAAAAAAAATCGTATTTTCAAGTCTCCTGGTGGAACTTAAACGATATAACAAGTTTGAACTTTCTGCGATTTTGCGTTTTTGAGTTCTGACTACACATATTCACACACACACACACACATTTAAAAAACACTTTTTCGGACTCAGGGGACAATTGAAAACGTATATTTCCGGTGAAATGCTTGATATCGAAAATTTGACAGGGTTGCAATATTCCACTTACCAGCAGTAGTAAGAGAAAGTACAAAAGTATTGTAACGCAGCCACTGGTGCCATCTAGGAAAGAAAGCAGGTACTCAAGTTCTCCTAGTGGCCGCTAGGTAGCGCTGGCGGCGCTCTCAAGCTCTTTTTAGAAGAATCGAGAAGATTCTAAACCCTTCTCCACCGGTATAAATAGTGGGACCACAGTCAGTCTAGGAGAGTTTTCCAGTTACAAACGAAGTGCGTTTGTGGAAAGTGTATAAAAAGTGAACAAAGTGCACCTGTGTGATTTAAACTATGAAGTAATTACTATTAAGTGTTGTATTTTGTAATTTATTGTGTATAACAATAAATTGTTTTTTTTCTTTATTGAAGTTTAGAGTATTTTATCTATACGAACCCACTTAAAACTAGTTGCAGTAGCTAGTTTAGAGGGAAAAATGATACAGTATGTATTTCTTTAAAAACAATTACAACAAAAATAAAATTAAAAAAAATAGAATTTTTTGAAAATATTATCTTTTACAAATAATAATATTTTCAATAAAAAACAAATCTTGAAGAAGGTAAAGCAGTTGTTTTTCTCCAGCAATGCTGGTTCCATCTCTTTCAGAGGCACTCTGTTTTTATTCAGTTTCAATTCCTACTCAGTTTTGCAGTTGAACTTTAATATTATCATATCTGAATAAATTACAAATTTGTTAGCCAAATTCTAAGTGGCAAAAAAAGTGTCGAACAGGATTTGAAAGGATTTGAAAAAATGAAAGAATCTGGAGATGATAATATCATATGTGTGATATGATGATATCTCACAGCTAGGACAAACAAAAAAAAATTCAGTTTTTTTGTTTATTTCTGAATTAACAGATTTGCTATCCACCAAAGGGGAGACAATATATAAATATAATTATTAACAATATTCATAATCATAAGGTGTGATTACAGCAGTTTATACATGATCTTTCAATACATAATGAAGTAAGTTTTCTTAATTTTTCCACACAATTACAGCAGATGTTTAAATTGTTGCAATCATTAAGATATGAAATAGACTATCTTATAAAGATTATTAAAAAACTTCTGGACAATTTTTGTTATTATTATTTTTCTGTCCTGTGATCATATCAGAAGGTGGTGATTGGTGGGTGGCAAAGTTAATGCAATAATTATTTTATTTTTGGACAACGTAGAATTATATTGAGCACCGGCACTACTAAAAATGGATTTCCCTCTCAATATGTTGAAGAAGGGAAGTATATTTAATCATAAAATCTGCACGCAAACTGATCGATAAGAAACTCCCTTTTGTAATCAATAAGTAAATAACGCAGGAGCAAAATAAAACAATACCCTAACAATTTCAAGATTAATTAATTAATGAAATTAATGTATGTGCTTAAAAAAATATATTACTAAAAAAAAATGTCTGGTATGATACACTTAACACGGCTTAATATAGAACTTTTGACACGATCACAATACTTAGTCACCAGTAAGAATAAAAAATACTTAACCAAAAGCATTAAGAGAAAATGAAAGAATCTGAAGTGAAACACTCAAAGCTAACAGATTATAATTGATTAATTTTCTTCAGTCTTATAATCTTTAATAAATGATTATTTGTCTTCTATTTTATATTAATAGCAGAATCTAAATTTAAAAAAAATTACTTTTTGAGGGAAATAGAAACTCGCTAACACGTCCACTGAAATCCTTCTTCAATGAAATTTTCTTGAAAAAAAGCTTCCAATCAAAAATGATATGATTTATAATTAGCGTAACAAATTTAATGAAATCTGTCAGTGTTTTGATGGAGAAAATCGCCAAAAAAGTGTTCAGTAAAAAACACAGTTCCATTCAATCAGTTTTGCTTCAAACTAGAAAATTTTGGCAATATTTTTCATCATCATCCCGAGCTCAACAATCCATTACTGGATCCTGGCTGCCTCAAGATTCGCCCTCCTCTCTATTCCGGGCGACTGCCCATCAAGTCCTGATATCCAGGGATTTGGCGTCGCCACTCACACCATCCAGCCATCTCAATTTTGGTCTTCCCACTTTCCTCTTACTGGCTGATTCTACGCTAAAGAGCTTCTTTTATGGGTGAGGTCTCATCCATTCGTAAAAATGGCCCGCTCATCTCAGTCTAGCTAAGCGAATACATTTTACCACATCCGGCTCTTTAAATAAGCTGGCCAGCTCATGGTTGTGCCTTATTCTCCACATTGTTCTCTTTGACAGGTCCATATTTAATATTGATTAATATTATTTAGATTGTTTAATATACTTAAAATAGCACTTTAAAGACCCCACACACAAAAACAAAACCCTCATCTCTTCCCATAAAGCCCCCTTAAATGAATTTTTACGGAGAAATTATTATTATTATCATTTTCAGGCGGGCTTAACGTCCAACTATCAAAATAGGTGTCGAGGAAGGGGGCAGAAGCATCTACTTTACTAATAACATTTTTCAAACAAATATAAAATTTAACAGTTATACAGCGGGACTCGAACTGGGGACCTTCCACTTACAAGTCCATGCTCATAACCACTACACCAACATTTTATTACAAATGTTTCTAATAAAAGTTGTAGCTCTTTATGTGTGTAGTTGATATACCAGGTTTAAAGAAAATCATTGCAGTATTTTTTGGAGAAAATTGTAGAAAACTGAAAACCTATTAATTCTAATTAATATTATATACACGATGGAATTAAAATAGCAGTTTAGAGTAAAACATAAACGCAACCCTACCTACCCTAAAAGCCCCCTTAAATGAATTTTCTTGGAGAAATGTTTCTAATAAAAGTAGTAGCTCTTTATATATGTAGTTTTTACACTAAGTTTAAAGAAAATCGTTGGAGTCATTGTTTCAGCTTTAGCGGTATAATGTGAGCAAAACGTCGGTTTATAACATAACCATTGACGAGGTTTCAAACTGGAAAGTGTATCAATGAATACACTCTTTATCTTACTTGCAATTCTTACAGTTCTGATCAATCAAATTTTCGCAAAAGTAGGAATTTTTACTAAATATTTAGTTACCCTTAATTCCCACCAGGTAGTGGAATCGTAATTATATTGAATGGCACTATAGAGAGAAATCTGATCGAAGAAGAGAGAGAATAATACATTGCTCTAACGTAATATCCTCAAGATTATTTTTTCCAGAAAAAAAATCTGGTGTGAAACACAGCACACAATTTTCTCTTACTCCAGTTCTCAAAATTATAATTGACAAATTTTATAGTTTGTGTTGTAAATTTAATGAAATTCATCGAAAACGGAAAAACTGTTCAGTAAAAGCGCACTTCTGGTTTAATGATTTTCTTGAAACTTGGAATTTTGGCCATCTTTTTATTTCTAATTAATTTTGAATATTAAACAATGGGATAGCACTTTAGATAAAAACATAACCCACCCCTCCCCCAAAAGTGCCCTTAAATGAATTTTCCCGCAGAAATGTTTTAATAAAAGTTATAGATCTTTGTATGTTTAGTTTATATAAGACGTTTCAAGAAAATCATCGGAGCCATTTTTTGAGAAAATCGTGAAAAAGTGAAAAAAAATCATTTAGTAATGTGTTAAAGTAAAACGCACTTCCGGTTATCCGATTTTTTTTTTCAAACTAGGAATTTCAACAACATAAATTATTCTAATTAATATTATTTGATAACAAAATTGTCTAATAAACTGAAAATAACGGTACATAAAAACCTAAACCCCACCCCCTCCCCAAAAGTGCCCTTAAATGAATTTTCCCGGAGAAATGTTTAAAATAAAAGTTAGAGCTCGTTGTATGTGTAGTTGATGTACCAAGTTTATAGAAAATCGTCGGAGCCATTTCCAAGAAAATCGAAAAAAAGTGAAAAAGTCATTCACTAAAGTGGTACTTCCGGAATTTTGACAGATAACGTACTGTCATAGTGATGCCATAGTGATACCTACACGAAATATCAAGTTTGAATTTTCTACGTTTTTTTTTGTTTTTGAGCTATGATGTTTACATACACACAGACCATTTGCTAAAAACCACATTTTTTGTACTCAGGGGACCTTAAAAAAGGATATTTCTGGTGAAAACTCGATATCGAAAATTTAACACGATTACAATACTTCCTCTCTTACTAGGAGTAAGAGAAAGTAAAAATGTATGTGTATTATTATATATTATATTTATCAACTTTAAAGGAGTAGTTTTCGGAAATATAGAAAACTGAAAAAAATAAACGTATACAAAATTTTAACAATATATTATATATCTTAATATTGTGGTACAATCGTATATTATACATTATATCATTGTGGTACATTATTCCGGAGAAAAATTCTCCCGTCAATTTTTCCGAAAAGATAATTAAGATGAATGTCACATTCATCCTAATTATATTTTCCGGAATGGATGTGTGGGGGAAATGTTAGTGGACTTTTCAAAAAAAAAAAGTTGCGAATAATAAAACCAGATTAATTCAATAAAATTGCAGTTACGTTTTCTATGTGAAAACTTCGTGTCGGATATTGTGGTGCTAAGAAAAATGAAAATCCA
Organism: Triatoma infestans; assembly: GCA_011037195.1. Classification (NCBI taxonomy): domain Eukaryota; kingdom Metazoa; phylum Arthropoda; class Insecta; order Hemiptera; family Reduviidae; genus Triatoma; species Triatoma infestans. The sequence goes on from JAAEAF010014907.1 coordinate 135,757, forward strand.
ATTTAAGTTTCCTACTAATTTTCTTTTCACACACAAAATATAGAGTATGTATTTTCGATGAATATTCAATTTCATAAATTTCACATGATTCCAATATCACCTCCACTTACAGTAAGTAGTAAAAGAAAGTAATATTTGATAAGAAATTATTAAGTTTTTTAAAACATTTAATTTGAATGAATATAAAATTCGCCTTCTTCAGTTTTTTGGCACAAGCTGCTAATGATTGTGTATAGGAACTTACTCTAGCCAATTTTCTTACTACTTCCGAATATTACAGCATTTTATGAATCGAAATGAATTATAATAATGTAGTCTTTAGAAAACAGTCTATATTATAGAATTTAAATAAATTGTTCAAACATTTCGAAAAGATAATATAATACAGAATTTAAATTAAAACAAATTAATTAATTGCAGTTTTTTTTTCCACTTTTAAGCTTTTAATTTCTGCAGTGCTTCTGAATCGTAAACAATTCTTAATCACAATTAATCATTATAATTTTTTATTATTTTATAGACACAAAATAAAATACTATTGTATATTTTTATAAACATATTCAACTGGTAGGTAGTTAAAAATACTATATTTTTCAACTACTAATACAAGTTATAAAACTTTATTAAAAACATGGTATTTGGGTGGGTTGGCATTGACCGTTTTTCTCAATTGCATGCTCTTTTGTTTACGATATAGTGTTGTACTATTACTACAGTTACTACTAATTTTCCAGATCGATATATTTGTGACCGTGAAGAAGAGTGTAGCGTGCAACATTCAGTCCCAGATATAGGGACCTACTACAATCTATAAATACTTTGCCGTCAGGCAAAATATTATACATTTAAATATAGCCACTGATTGCATTTAGTTATCTAGTACGCTAACATATTGATTAATAAATAGACAAATAATTACAAAAAAAAAAATTCTAGTATACTGTTGTGATGAGATTATGATTTATTAAAGTTGAATAAATTTTTTTATTATTAAGATTATTACCAATTCGAAATTAGTTTTATTATTTGTAAACTTTTTGTTTTTTACCTAATTTTTCTTTAGTATTATCTGTTGTTTCTTTAAATTTATTGGATTGGAAACATAAACAACACTTTATAACTAAAAGTGGGGTGCTGCACAACTATATTGCGGAAGAAAAAAAAGATTTTAAGTATGAGACAAATTAGACGATTGAGCTGTGTCAGCATAAAGAAAAAAAAAATAGAGCTTAAGTATTTCTTTTTTTTATTCAGAATATTTTTAAACTATGAACAGATATTAACTTTTTGAAGATAGAACTAATAATATTCATAAAATATTAGTCATATATAGAAAAAAAAAAATCTTACACTAATAAATTGACAATACTGTCTAGATAAAATTACCTTTTAAACGAAATGGCTGTTCAATATTGGAAGAAGTTTTAGTTTAGTGAGTAGTCAAAAGATTGTTCCACTAGTTGAGAACACTCCAGACCTGGGGGCCTTTATAAAAATAATATTCTAAAAATGATTTTAAATAAAAAGATGAAATGATTATTCGTTATTTCGTAAAATAAATAAATGCGGAATTCTAGTTCAGTCTCAATTTAAAAAGTTTTTATTTTTACCATTATTCCAAATAAGTTTTTTTGAACTCAATCATTTTATAGTTGTTATTTCAAATTTTTTTTTTTGGCAATAAATTCCTTCAAATAATTAACTTGAGTTAAAGTATCATATCAAATAATTTTTATTCAGCTTTGGCAATTCATTGATGTTAACAGGGATTTGTTAGTTCAATTAATTTACTCATTTTAAATTATGTTGAGCAACTCTCCTTTTGTTTATAAGTAACTTTTCTCATTTATTTAAAAGAAAATATATTATTGCATTAACCTAGTATTACTGTATATCCCAAATAATACATTGAAATAGCGCCCTGGGGAAGTCCGGTGCTATAGCACTTCCAAAGTCCCCCTAAAAATTAGTTTTCCAAATTTTAAATACTGTTTTAAAAATGACTACATATAAAGTGAAATAAATATACAAGAATTTTACAGAAAAAAAAATCATTGGATCATTTAGGAGAAAACTATAAAAGGTAAAAAAAAAAGGTCCATTCGGCAAAGTGGTTAGACCAGTGGTTCCCAAACTTCTGTACCCATGGACCCCTTCTTATGGCAAAAACCTGACCATGAACCCCCAAGTGAAATAACTCTACATAACTGCATAAAAAAAAAAAAACAAATTTAACTTTGATGCCTTGAATGGAAATGGTGACGTAAAAATAAAATATAATTGAAACATTTTGATATTTAAAGTAGTAAATATTGAAATTATAACTTTTGGTTACACAAAATACAAAAACACAGTATTTTTTCAGGATATAAAATTGGTAACCTCCATTTTGTAACCAGAATTTGTGGTGTTCAAACATTGGTTTCAGCTCCTCATCTTTGGATAATTCAATCAATTGCTCCTATAATTAGTATGGATTCTTATGAACAATGCACGGCTCTTTTACAGTGCCATTATTTTAGACGAGTTCTTATATGCAGCAGCGAGATTCCGTTCATGTTTAAACCTAAAAAGATATATAGACAGACGGCTGCGGTAGACCCGACTCGCACCGTGCAATGCTTGTCGTTACTTGTATTTCATGTACCTATCTACACTTATATTTTAAGTAAAAATCGTTACCAATCTAATTATTGTTATTAATTTAACTTTCATAATAATGAGAATAGGTCACAATTATTTCACTTTATATTCATAAAGTACTTCATATTATAACCTTCCGCGGACCCCTCCGATGTTGTCCACGCACCCCCAGATTAATTTTAATTTGCCACAGACCCCCTGAGCGGCCATAAGGACCACTAGGGGTCCGTAGGAACCACTTTGGGAAACTATGGGTTAGACTAAGTTTATGGAAATCTTTATCCGCTAAGTTATGATGAAATATCATATTTTGAACTCAAAAATACATGTAATATATTTATATTACGCATCATAATCATTAAATATAAATACTTCAAAAAGTAAAAAAAAATGTCCTATAAATCATTTGGCTAGAAAGAATTTCATACGAACAGAATAGAATAAAAAAAAGTAAAAATTATAATGCATGAATAGAAAAAAATTCTTACTGTTACAAAAGTAGTATGTTCCATAGATTTCTCTGAAAGATGAAAGCCTAGGCGAATTGTTGTGAAATAACTAAAACATCGAAAAAAGGAATGAACATTTTCATCAATATATTCATGTTTCACCAATTAAATAACTAGTCCACGAAATCCCTCAAGAAAATATAATTCAAGCGTTCACATTGTATTGAAGTAGCACCTTCAGGAATAAGTTTTAACAACATTGAGCTCCCTTAAAACCTTGCAAAAATAAATTTTCCTGAACAAATTTTGCGAAATAAATGTTTTTAGAAGCCTGCTTCATTTTGTGGTCATCGACCGGTTTCGGGCGTTCGCCCATCTTCAGGATGCGTTTTGTCAGACAGTGTGATTACACAGACTTGCACAGAGCAAATTCAGTTTATACACTGACTCCTTACTGTTACTTGTTACTGATTATCAATAGCAAGCTTTTCTTCAATTAACTTTAGAAGATCTAATTGTGAGCAAATTTGTATTTCAGATCTCGAACGGCCACACTGAGTGAATCAACATCATTCGATCTTGTATGCAAAGCTTTCTCCAGCATTTCTTCCCGTGTGTTTCTTCCAGTGTTTATACACTGACTTATAGTCAGTGTATAAACTGAATTTGCTCTGTGCAAGTTTGAGTTATCACACTGTCTGACAAACGCATCCTGAAGATGGGCGAACGCCCGAAACCAATCGATGACCACAAAATGTAGCAGGCTATCACGAAAATTTTCCCGGGTATATATTAGTATAATTAATATGCGAATTGTCTCTTTTTAAAAAAGATCATTTTCAAGAAAATTGTGACGAAAAGTAAAAGAAAACAAAAAAATTGGTAAAGTTGCTGGATGATAGTTTTTGACAGAAACCTTTGCCTCAGAATCATTGGTGATACCCTAAACGAAATATTTTATTATAACTTCCTGTCATTTTTCGCTTTTTCTCAAACATGAAAAACCATTTTTTTTGAGGTTTCTCAAAACATTTACTTCTGAAGAACGCTCAGTTTCAAAAATTTAACATATCCTCTTTTCTAAGATAAAAATTAATAAGGAAGATACTAGTTAAAATTAGTTTCAAATTTTGTCTTGTGTAATTCACTTTCATTCTATTTTTAGAAGTATAATTTACTTAAAAATAAATTGTAAAAGACGTAAGAAACATTATCTTAAGATTTACAAAGAAAACGTATTTTGGTATTTTATCCGACATAGCATCATACACAGTCCTTTTGTTCCTGTCCGATTTCGCACACATAGTAACCTTATACATATGTACATTCCCGTAAATACATATGTACATTCAACAAACCAACAATGTGAGTGTAACAGAAACATAACGTTGAAGTGAATTTTCTACACGAACTTGGTGAATTTGCTTTGACAATGGATGAAAATCCGAAACCGGTCAGGATCAAAAGGACTATGAATGCTGCGACGGATAAAATACCAGATGTTATGCAGCATTGCGGACCCATCCACATATTCAAAAAAAGTACTTTCTTTTTAACAATACTTAAATTGAATTTAAATTCACAGATTAAGGTATTCATTACCATATTAACGCTTATGTTTTATAATATTCTTTTGCAAAATTGCAGGAAGAAATGTTGGAGAAAGCTTTGCATACAAGATCGGAAGATGTTGATTCCCTCAGTATGGCAGTTCGAGAGCTGGAAATACAAATTTGCTCACAATTAGATCTTCTAAAGTTAACTGAAGAAAAGCTTGCAATTGATAATCAGTAAGTATAACTTCAAATCAATTTATATAGAATACCCTGGCTGTACTAGTTTCTACATCGACGTTTTTGAGAAAAATTTTGATTAAATAAGGGTATTTTGTAGAATGTGACCGAACCGTCTCGTTTTGTTTGTTCAATACTATTTTTCCGCTATGTCCATTCTTTCTAACTGGTTGCAGTGAACGCCAAAAACATCTAATGGGAAATGAAAAATATGAAACACTTCCAACTTAGAATTTTCCCTGCTAGTTCGGCATCCATGAAAAAAATAAAAAGTTTTTATTTCGATATCCTTGCATACTAACCTTATTTAACTTTTGCTGTATTTCTTCAATAAAATGCCTTCCTTATAAATTCTACCAATTTTATTATATTAAACATCGCACGCATTTATGTTTCCTTCATCGCCGATGGCCCATTTGATTATGGTATAATCATCCTATCTTCCTGTGCCTCTCCTCATTTGGGATCCAATCAAAAGCACATGACCCTCATCAGATGCCTTCCACCTTCTCGGCTATTCCCTCAGTAATGTGCTGTTAATCTATTACCCCTAAACACATTGCCACCAATAACTACCTGTTCTTGCAGTCTCAAGTTACAAGTCTATAGGCTCTTATTGCTTGGGACTTGGTGTATACTGTCCTCACATAATTCCTCCCCATTTTTTTTTCTAAAAAAAACAAAAACCAACACTATATTCCGCAATAACACTTCAACATTTTCTTTATAACCAACGTATAACCTGCATCCCTTCTTGATGCAGTCGTATGTTCCACTGTAGCCAGTACCAAACCCGCCTTGAGAATATAGGATAGCCTGAACGGAATCAAAGCCTTCGAAAGTTGTTAGAAATTATTCTAAAAAAATAAATTGTTACTTATTAATTAGTAGTTGAAAATATTTAAGAAATTTTGTTGATTATAGGAAGTTAAATGATGTGGAAAGAAAAGTGAAAACTCTGAAGACAGAACTCGAACTATCAAAAGTGATGGTTGCTACACTTTCTAAAGAAAAAAATTATCTCAAAAAAGAAATAGATGAAAAGAACAGCAAATTTAAATCAATTGAGAAAGCTTATAAAGAACAAACGTAAGTAGAATTCTTTTACTACATTCTGTGCAGTGAATTTTAAAATTTTTATAAATAATTTATGTTCAGTTCATTATTAGATTTGTTAAGTATGTATATAAAAAAAAAACAATACTTTATATATTTTTGTAAACATGTAATGCCCAAAAATGTTGTTTGGTATTGATGAAGCAACATTCCTTTCCTATGTAATATCTTCCGCTTTATCGAGAAATCTTATCACCAGGAAAGTGAATAAATTGTTGTGAAGGTCAGATCCATATCTGTCATTTTCCTCTATATTATTATAATCATTCTGATTAATAAAAAAAAAATCCGGTAAGGAACACTCACTTTTCTTTATCTCTCTCTTATTACAATTAATATAATTAAGACGATAAATATTCTTAAAAATTTGGAATTGTTACTCAGCCCACCTGGCTTTTGCTCTTACATAGTTAGGAATAAAAACCTACAAAAAAAAAGTCACTTCTGAGGGAAGTGTGATATCCCAGCTCGTCCAGGACACCTCTAAGTCAAATTTTCTCGGGAAATATTTATGGAAAAAATCTCAAAAAAGTGGGTGAAGAAAAAACTATTCAGTAAAGTTCTGGCCAGCCTTTTTTTTTTTTCTAGTTCCTGGATTTTGGCGACACATATAATTCTTAATGATTTTATCGTTTAAATTACTGTAAATGCATTTTAGAGGAAGACCTTACGCCAATCCTCCACCAGAACGCCAAAAATGAATTTCAATTTCAGAATAGAATACAAAGTTTAAAGAAAATCATTGATTCCAAAACCGGGGTTCTCCCGGGAACACCTAAATGAAATATCAACTTTGAACTTACTGTTTTTCCGTTTTTGAGCTATACTGACCACACACCCAAACACGCACGCACAGATAGACCATTCGAAGCAACATTTTTTCGGTATTCAGCGGACAACATCCGTTACTTCCGATGAAAGCTATATTTCAAAAAGTTGACATGATAGCAGCATTTCCTCTTTCAGCACTGGTAAAAAGTAAACAAAATCTTTATTGTTTTACTTAAAAAGTCTGAAGTTTTATTCATTTTTGAATTATATTGAATGTTTGTTTTTTTTGTTGAAATAGTTATTTATCAAACTGAATAAAGTAATGCTTTTTTATACTTGAGTTCAGATATTGACCATGGTACAAACCAATGAGAATGGCACCTGAACGAGAGTGTAGTAAATACATTTTTCTGCAATCGTTGAATAATGTGACTAGCATTACATTAAATTTAGTGGCTAAAAATCTGCGTATGCCCACTAGTGATTTACACACTACTTTCTCTTAACTTGTGTAAAAGTAACATTATTAACTCTAATTACCCACGATATCTAGCGGCAATACGCGAAAACAAGATCAAAACATATCCCCAGATACTGTGGAGTTGAGGTTATACCAAATGGAACAGGTTATATATATAGACCAGTATTTAAATTGACTTAAAAAACATTCTCAGTATTTGAACCTTTTCATATTACTTTCTCTTACTCCTAGTAAGAGGAAGTGTTGTAATCGTGTCAATTTTTTTTGGAATCATAATATTAAGAACCAATTTAAAACGATTGCAGAGAAAAATTTATTTAACTCAAGTGTGTAAAAGTCATACTTTACTCAATTGTTAAATAAATATGTTGAATATTAATTTTTTTCTGCAACCTCATAATAAAATATGAAATTGGTGCAAATCACCAGAAGTGACTTGTAAAGCCTCGTAGACAAGAAAATCTAAAGGGTCTCGGACATTCTAATCGAACGCTACCACTGAACTAATTCTTGCCCCTAATAATTATTTAAACATTTTTTTTTCGTTTCCAGCAAATCTCGTAAAAACACATACTTCCGGAAAAAAAGGAAATTAGAAAACTTGACACGATCGCCTTGCTTTTTCATTTAAGAGTAAATTTCTGGAGAATGGTTGGGATTTATGTTAAATATAACTATAAAAATCTGGTGTGAAACACTCACACAACTTTCTCTTACTCCTGTTCTCAAAATTATAATTGACAAATTTTATAGTTTGTGTACCAAATTTAACGAAATTCGTCGAAAACTGAAAAAAATTGTTCAGTAAAAGCGCACTTCCGGTTAACTAAATTTCTTAAAATTCGGAATTTCGGCCATCTATTTATTTCTAATTAATTTTGTATGGATGATAGAACTGTATAATCAACTGTAGAGAAAAACATAACCCCCACCCCTCCCATAAAAGTGCCCTTAAATGAATTTTCCCAGAGAAATGTTTAATATAAAAGTTGTAGATCTTTGCATGTTTAGTTTATATACGAAGTTTCAAGAAAATCGTCGAATTCCATTTTTGAGAAAATTGCGAACAAGAGAATAAATCATTTAGTAAAGTGGTAAAGTAAACGCACTTCCGGTTATCCGATTTTTTTCAAACTCAGAATTTCAACAACATATTTAATTCTAATTAACATTATTTAGATAATAGAATTGTTTAATAAACTGAAATAGCTCTTTAGATGAAAACCAAATTACAAGAAACTGAAAAACCTATTCATTCAGTAAACTCGCACTTCCTATCTACAGATTTTTTTCAAACTGGGAATTTTGGCAACTTATATAATTCTAATTAATATTATTTAGTTAACAGAATTGTATAGCTAGCACATTGTTGAACTAAAATAGCACATTAGAGAAAACCATAACCCCAACCCTCCCCCCAAAATTCCCCTTAAATGAAGTTCCCTGGAGAAATATTGCAAATAAAAGTTTTAGCTTTTTATATATGTAATTAATATTACAAGTTTAAAGAAAATAGTTGAAGCAGTTTTCGAGAAAATTACAAAAAACTGAAAAAAAAAGAACATTCAATAAATTGATACTTCCGGTTGATGGAGTTTGCCCGGAAATCTTCGTGTTTGATGCAGTGGTAGTACCTAAACGAAATTCCAAGTTTGAGCTTCCTGCAACTTTTAGTTTTTGAAATATTCTTTTCACACACATCTAAACATTAATATTCACACAATTTTCTAAAAATGACTTTTTTGTATTCAGCGGACTTAAAAACGTGTAATTCCAGTAAAAACTCAATTTCGAAAATCTTGTACGATCTCAATACTTTCCTCTTACTTATTATTAATTAGTAAGAGAGAAATAAAAACGTCAACGAGTTTCTTAAACTTAGTATACACACAAGAGGCTCATCACTTTTGTTTGAAATTTTTTCTGACAAAATTTATCTAATTAAGAGTTGTTTTGAGGATAGAGGAGGGAGTTATGCTTTCCTCAAAAAAGTCAATGTAAAAAGGGTCCATATCAATGTGAACAATATTTATGTTTGGCCGTTGTTAATAAAACAAGCTAAAAAAATTAGTTGACGGGCCAAAGAAGAAACTTTTAATTTTTTTAAAAATGTATTCGACGTTTCGGACACCTTTGGTGTCCTTCCTCAGGAACTGTTAAGGGACAGTGGAGAGTTAAATGTTCTTTGAACTGTTAAGGAAGAATGGAGAGTTAAATGTTATGTGCTATTAAATGGCGAATCTCGAAACTAACTTTCTTATTTCAAGGGGAACACGCCATTTTTTGCAAATTTTAAACCATTGATGAAAAATGATATATTATAGATTTTTCTGTTATACTTTGCAATTTCAAACCAATCACATTTGGTAGTGGTCTCTACCATCACCATCAAAAATGCAAAATTAAATTATTTATTTATTTATTTATAATGCATATAAAATATTAAAACTAAAGCGTTTCATTATTTTTTTTTTTTTTTAGGATACATATGATTGAATTAAAAACCACTGTCATGGCTTTGCAAGCACAGACATTTTCTTCTAAATTCGTCTCCTTGGCTTCAAGATTAATAAAAGTGCCTGTAGCATTTTTAAACATAATGTCGTCTTCTCAATAATGAATTGTAACTGAGAATAGCGCTTAAGAAATTGAAACGAATTTTATTGTAATTTTGTAATAATTATTAGCTGCAACAATTAGGGAAAATTCATAGTAAATTAGAAATTAATTGTGTTTAATTAAAATGTAATAAAAGAAATATATAGACATGTAACGTAATATAATACAATAATAATAATAAATAAATAAAAATGTAAACGAATTCGATATGATTTTTATTAAATTAAGAGAAACATTTCTAACAACAAAGTTAGAAAAAAATAGAGAACAAACTAAGTTGCAAACTTATCTTTAATTAACTAAAGCATTTTTAGCCAAATAATGAAAGAAATCTACCAAAACTAGCAAGTCCTTTATAATCGGTACACATAATGTGATAAATCAATAAATACGGATATAATGTTAAAATCTTTCAATTAGGGAAATAAATTAAAAATTAGCTATAATATCTAGTAATGACAAATGAAGCAATATGCCTGTTGTTATGCCTAAGTTGCACACAAAATTTTCTAGCATTGGAACAAAAATGGTGGGTAATTATACGTTTTTCCCGTTTGAGTGGTAAAGTGAATGTACATTTTTAGTAACTCTAATTATTAACTATTGGCATTTATGATAAAATCACGACAACAATAATGGAGCCCAATTTGGAAATTTTTATAGGACTTCTTTAATAAAGACTATATAAGATTCAGTAAACAAAGCAAGTTAAAAGATATGGATCCTGAAAGAAAGTAAAGCTGGAAAATCAGATTGGTATCTAGAGCGAAGAAGTGACAGAAATTAACTGAATCTGATCTTCTCTAAATTGTAATTGAAATGAAACGAGGTTGAAATTCTAAATGAAATGTGTAAAAAATAATAATAACTTCTTATAGCCGAGGGAAGGGAATAGCTAAGTGGTTAGCATACTGGACTCCCAGCGGAGATCCCGGGTTCGAATATAGCTGTGCTGCCCTTAGATTTTTTTCTCCCTGAGAACATCTACAGCTCACTGTCCGGTGATGGACAGTGCGATTGTAACGGACAGAACGATCTCCGGAGCCGGCAGTGCACTGAGAAGGCTCCGGGAGCCTATGACCATAGATGGACGCGCCTTAAATTAAAAAAAACAGACAACATGAACTAACAGCACTGCTCTCTCTAAACACGCTCTGACTTTCAATCATGTCATTGATTTCAATAACCCTTCCATTTTAACCATTAACCCCGACTATTAACACTATCCGAATCCATATAAATCCGTATTCACCTCCATCCGAACTCTATCAATTTTAAAAAAGACAAAGTAATCATTACTTCAACTTATAACAATATTTTTCTAACCATAAAAAAACATATTTGCCATTAATCTGTTCTACCAAATTTGAAATTGCCGCGTCTTCCTGTAAACATTTTTCTTATCCCTCCCACCTTTTAACAGTTTTTTGTACATTTTTAAAAAAATACACTCATTTCAATCTCAACGTTCTCAACGTACACTCTTCGCCTACTCTAAAGGTATCTTTATCTTTTTTATATTTTCTCTTATTGTTAATATCATTTTATTTAATTTACTACCATTTCTATGTTATAATTTCTTCTGTTAATATTTCTTCAATTTAAATTTTTCTTCTTTTTTGGTACAAATTTATGCACTTTTCTTGGAACTAAAGTACTGTACAAACGTATTTTCTCCAATAAATTTTACAGGGCTCCTGAAAGGGCACCAATGATACCCGAAACGTGGAGGATTCTTTTTTTTTCACTCCTCTGGCCATTGCCGTACAAACACCTGATTAAAAAAAAAACTTTTTATAGACTAAAAACTTATAAAATAGGTAAACAATTATTGATTCATTAATAAGAATTTAATGTGTGGGCAAAAGTCCGAGTTTGAAGAAAATCGGTTTGAAAGAAAACCGGAAGTATGACTTTTACATTATATTTCGGCACATATATGCATTTATATTTTTAGTTATTTGTAAAATTGTTAACTAGATAAAACCGTACAAATTGTAGTAAGAAAAAGTCATGTTAGTGTTTCACACCATATTATATAAATTACTATTGAACATTGAATATGAATTTTTTAAGCATATGTTTAATCAATTCTTACATAGCAACAAGTTCCCTTAACAACGCTAGGAGCATCAATAGACTAAGCTAAATTAGACGACTCTTCAACACTTACAATCCCATATAAAATAGAGCTGCTTTTTGGACTGTGAATATGGAAGAACTGCCGAAAATTCCTGGGAATACATTTCCAGATTTGACAGTAAGTTTTTATATTATTATTCTTTGTTTGAACAAACTGTATCAAAATATATTTTTTTTATCTTCTTATTATTTCGTCATTGCATTAGGTTCATTATTTGTATCAATTAGGTTTTTATGTTTCTCAATCTTTTGAAAAAAACTTGGGATCCATCTCTCGAAGTATTGCTTCGAATCATCTAGATGTTGAGTGCTAGACAGGCTGTCTGCTAATTGCATGCAGCCTTCTACGATTTTTTTTGTAGTCCTCAGCTTGAAAGGTAGATTAGCAAGCAAATGAACGTACACACACAAAATGTGAATTACGTTTAGGTCTAGGTCTACATCGGAAAAAAGGATTGAATTCAGTGTGGATTGCTCAAATATTGATACATAATATGGGAGGTTTCAACGTTGTTTCTTTCGGCCAGAATTTTGAAATGTAGGATTTGATTTTTGATTGTTCTAGGTTGTTTTTTTTTTTTTACTTTTAGGAATTGATTCTATCCAATTCTTACTCAGAATTACATAACTTATTTAATTAAGACTCTCAATATAATCAAACTATATGAATATTCCAAATAGTAAAAATTATAGAAATCCTATATAATAAAAAAAGCAAAACATTTCTAATATATATAATGTTTTCTTTCTCTAACTGCTATTTGAGGAAATATTGTAATCTTTTAAAATTTTCAAAATCCAGTTTTCACCGAAAATACATCAAAAAAGTGGCTTTTAGAAATTTGTCTGTTTGCAAAAATCGCAGGAAGTTCAAACGAAACTTTTTTCCGAGAAATTCATTTAAAGAAGTTTTGGGGGGCGAGAGGAGGTTATGCATTCCTCATAAAAGTAAATTTATCACTACTTGTCACTTCTGTGAAAGAGAGGTTCATTTAAGCCGAAATACGAATGTGCATTTGAACATTTATGTTAGAGAGGTTTATATTTGAAACATCGAAAAGATTAGAATTGAAGTAGGAGGAGAAGATTTGTACGTTGAAATTAAAGAGAGTTTTTTTTACTCGATGAAAGAATAAACAGCGATATGTACTTCAACAGCAATAGGTGTTGGTGGATTTCGCCGGGAAACCAAGGAGTGCTTAATGGAGATTATTCCTGACAGTCTGATTTGAAGCTTCATTACTGCTATCAAGAGTAGAATAAGCCCGGGGTCAATTATAGTATCAGGTTGTTCGAAAGCTTACAAAAACATACGATCATAATTATCTTGGTAGTAATTATCAAAGATATAATTTTATAAATCCAGAATCGCTTACTAAAATAAACGGATAGACTTTGGGATTGCTGGAATATGAACAGCTCGAAATTGCTGCCCTGAAATATCTCGCCGAATTCATATAGAGGAAGTTTAAATCCTTTTTAATCCCGTTTATAAGACATAAAAGACTTTTGGATTGAAAATAATTTTTACATTTTTATAATAATATATTAGTTAAATTTTTCTATAAAATAAAGATAAAGTGCACAAACATATGTTGCTTTTTTACTAAAAAATATTTTTAATGGGGATAAACCCACCAATAAGCGCCGGTTATGTCCAGTTGCTTAAAGCAATAGATGAGACAGTTATCAACAGTTCTATTCCCCTAATAGTCTAATAGAAGATTTTTATATTCCCTATGAACAAAATGAATTGTACAGACCAATGTTTCACTTTGTTTATGCGCTTATATTCATGTTTCTTTTAAAATCCTTCAAGACCGGACGTTTAACTTCATTCAAGAACTGAACTTGTAGAGCTGAACTCAATCTAGAATATGTGTTGTTGTTGTATGTAAACATTTCATACTCTCTGCAAGGTTCTCAGCATCATCCAGGTGGAAAGTAACGATTGAAAGATGAGTCCAGTTAATCTCGGCATGAAGCATCAAAATCACGAGATTATGATACCATCTGATAGCCAGGCCTAAACACATATGTCATCATTTCAAAAATGGTCTAGAAAAGCTTTGGCAAACTCAAAAGACAGAGCAGAAACAATAAAGTTACCCTATTTTGGGTGGCAAGGCATGTTGACGTAGAGATTAAAGAGATGCCAACTTCCTGGGAAGAAAAGGCGCAACAATACCCCTAATTGGGTGAGAACCCTTTTTGTGGGATAAGTAATAATTTGTCTCAATAGATAGAGCTTAGAAATTAGGAGAAAATCAAGAGAGAGTCTTGCCAAGATGAGGCAGATTACGATTTGTCTGGCAGTTACATCGGAAAAGGTCTGAGTGTGCATTGGCCTATAAAGCAACATCATTTTGAGAGGGAGATTGAAGCGACTTCTGATAGACTGCGACGCTATCATCCAGAGAAGATTTAGGTATCTAGATGTATAACATGGCTATGGAGGAGAATATATTCTTCTCTAGAATTTCTTGAAGAAAATAATTTGGAAGGGACGATTCAGGGGGGTGATCTCATTACGCCACAATTTATAAGTAATTTATAAGAATTAATTTTCATAATTGTATTCTTACTTAATCAGGATTTATTAATTTTATTTATATTGATTGAATATTGTTGTTTAATTTAACATTCTATATTCCACAGCGCACGGAATACAATGTTCCTCATCACTTTGATTGGCACAATGGTTATCCTATCGTAAAACCAATACAAGTCGGCATTGGGAAACATCCACTTGACACTGAAAGTATAGCATATGCTTATGATAATGAAAGCGCCAGGTTTTTAATATTTGGCCATTACTTATAATTTGCCTTTATTAGCTATAATTTAATTAAGATTAATGATCTTTATAGGAAATGTATATTGTAAGATTATTAAATTTAAAATTAATATACATCTTTTTTTTTTAGGCTTGACCCTTCTATGGTTTATGGAAGGACTAAGACGTACATACCTCCAGATTTTAAGCCTCACTTTGTATTATACGATAAGAAGTGCCTTTCATTCAACGGCTATCTAATTCAAGTAGTTAACAATGAAACAAGGGTGCGACTTGTTAAAGTCACATATTTCCTAGAAGATGATACCATAACAGTTCTTGAACCTCCTACAATAGTAAGTATTACTAAAAATTTTGTTTAAACAACTTTTCGGTAACGATTGCTCTGACTTCTTTTCTATTCTATTCTGGTAAAAACTTAATTGTAACCTAATTTTAGTTAAATATAGAATACAAAGAATATGATTGCCTTGCAGAACAGGATTACATACAGTATGAACTCTTACATAATCTTTTCAGTGATATTTGTGAGAATAGACAGTGATCTTTTAGGTTTCCGCGGCCATTTTCATGAAAATCCTTGTGTTTCCGGATTCAGACCGCATCAGTGGTTTGCTAGCAAACCTGTGACTCAGTCTCAATCCGGAAACTCAAGGATAAATAATGTTATAGCTCGACAACTTAGTTGTGGCACCTGAATGTGGCCGTTAAGCTCCGCCCATTGCCAAATGTTCCTAGCAGCTATGACGTCATTTAACTCTGCCTATAAGTTTACAAACTAGGTTACCGAGTTATACCTAGACGCTACGGTTAATAAGGTCCGCTTTTTACCTTCTGTTATATTGTAAAAGGAAAATATTACTTAGTTCCTCTGTCACCGGCATTTGCCATTGCCTACTTTTTTCATAACTGTATTCTTACTTACTTATTCGAGATCTCTTCTACATCTGGTGTAGAGTTTTTACACAAGGAGCGCCGTCTCTCTATCCCTGGCTATTCTCTTGACTTCAGATGCTTGGTTCTATTATTCTTGAATAAAAGTTTGACCGGAAGTATTAGATATATAACATGAGTATGGAGGAGAATATATTCTCCTTTAGAAACTTCCACATTTTAGAATTTCTTAAAGAAAATAGTTTGGAAGAGATGGTTCATGGGGTTGAAAGCTAGATCTCATTACGCAACAATTTACCTCTTTTCGTCTCAGCGCACAATCTCGTGTAAGAAGAAGAAAAAAAAACGTTTCCTGACAACGAACTGTATGATTATAATCAATTACTTAAAATAAGAGAAAGTGAAAAAATTGCTGAAATTTGAAACTTCATATCTCATTTCAATAGCTGACACATATACTGGATCGGTCAAATTATTTGATCCTTGTTATTTATTAATTTATTTATTTTATTTCAGTTTTTTGTATTATCTCAAAAATTGCACTTACGAGTATATAGTAGATCTGTCTTCCTCTGTAACCTCTAAAAAAAAAAAAAACTTGATTTTATTAAGGCAAATAAGAAATTCAATTGATATTTTGTTTACCAATTTACCAAATATATTTTCCTAATTTTTTGGAAAATGGTTCAACAACAGTTTGTATTACACAAAAGCTGTTACTTTTTTTTTTTGGAAACATTATTTTGGGACAAATCATTTTAGTAATTCCTAAATTCATTTTTTTAAGAGGGACACCAACGTTAGGCTTTCCAAAAAATGTCATTTATTTTATTGTAAGGGTCCTTTACGTAATAAAGGACAAATAAATGTTTGTCAAAATTTCAAGTTTCTAGAAAATCGGTCAACCTGAAATTGCCTTTACTAATTTTAGTTTTCTCAAAAACGGCTCCCATTGGAGATAGAAGACATTTCTTCTATTAACTGGTATATCAATTACACACACATATAATGATCAACTTTAATTTGAAATATTTTTCTAGAAACATTCATTTTAGTGGGGGATTCAATGTAGGATGTACCTATCAAATCCTATTTCAATGTAACGTTGGTTTTTATCATTGATATTAAAGCACCTACAACATATCAGCGGTAATATATGAGCGGTAGAAGGTGTGTCCATAAAACCAAATCTAAGACCGACCTAAAAGTTCTGTCGTAGCTCACTTTTATACATAGAATGTCGTTGTGTATAAAGTGTAAATGAGTTGAAATTATGATGAGCTAGAATTTGCCTCTGTATAGGATAAACCCAAATAATTGCACACTCAACCACTTCTGTAGATTCTCTGTATAATGTGCGAGTGTTGGGATGTCAGTGTAAGTATTACTCGTGTAAAGGCTGACATCTCGCAGGGACACTCTAAAAAAGTTGCTAGAACAACTCCTTCCGATGGGATATTGATGAAAGCCTTTAAAAAAGCAATTTGCCTACGAATTCTTCAATTGGAAGTGTGCGTTTTGCTTGCCGTTGGAGAAAATGATGAGTGTTTTATACTATTTTTTTTTTAATATTACCAATAAACTTGTATATGTCTCCAATTTTTTATAGAAACAATGAGAAAATTGATTTTTGGGGAATTTTAATTTCGAAATTGATAAATGCGTTAGGAGAAATTCTTCATTTCTTTAGAATCACGCTTTCATTATTTAATTTCTTTTACTCTGGAGATAATTTATATAAACAAAAAAATCATTATGATATTTAATGAAATTAATTGAAAATGAATTAAATACAACATAAAAAGTATATTTTATAATTATTAGAATGCAGGATTTCCACAAGGAAAATTAGTAACAAGAGCAAGACATCCTCGCGACAGGACAGGCCAGCTTTTACATTGGAAGGATTTAAACATTGGTATGGATCTCACCCTGAATGGAATGACATTTCATCTATACTCATGTGATAATTTCACCAGGGTAATTTATTAAATTTTAATTTTGAATATAAAAAAATTTAATATTGTTCATTAATAAAATAATAATTTTCACTTTCCAAAAGGAATATTTGACAAGTCAAGGAATGGAAATTAACGAAAATGAAGGATGTCCTTCAGATGCTTACACAGAGAAAAGAAAAGCGATGATGAAAGCTAAATTACACATTACAACAGACAGTCCTGGAAAAAAGAGAATGTTATTAGAAGGAAAAGTTCTTAGGTTTGTAACATTGATATTACTTCTTACAAGAAGAATTGACTTTCAAATATGAGAACGGTATGGACCACATTGAAACGCAATTATTACGGAGGTAAAAGTCGGGAATAGCTCCCCCACAGACTAGCGCATTGTACAGCTTTTTTTTTGTGTAACCTATAGCCATCACTTAGACCATATTTTATGCTCAATACGTTATTATAAGTTTTTAAAGATTATTTTGCATTTCATACCAAATCGATTTCAATTTAGTGTGAAATGAAAAATAATTTTTATAAACGGAAATAACATAAAAAGCATATATTTGTCAATCGGTGAGCTTTGCCCTCACGCCCCCACGACATTATGTATCTTATCCTCAATGAAGCGCGTTCGAGAAATTAAAAAAATAACCACTTATCAGTCCAACTAGTACACAGATTCAATTTATTCCCACACACACTTTTCTAAGTAGAATATATCACTGCCAAATTACTTACCTGATAAAGGCACTTTGCTTTTGCCAACACCATACTTTCATCTCGCCCACTTGAGTATTTATTGTGATATATAAATGAGTATTTATTGTGAATAAATTGTAGTTATAAAATCTATTGAATGTGCTATCGAGTTAGACTGTTAAACATAAAATAAATACTTATACATATACTTATATAACACTTTTACGTGCTCATAAGACCACAAAACATAAATTTTCGTTGGAAATTCAATTTTGGAAAAATAACACGATCGCTTTACTCCACTCTTGAAGAAAGTCAAACTACAATGTTGAAAACTTCACTAAAATTTAATGTTCCTTTAGTTGCATATTTTTACTAATTAATTGCGCTATAATCATTTACAAATTGTATAATTTTTGGCAGATTCCAAGCCATATGGGATGATGACAGCGTAGAATTTGCTGAGAAGACTCAGTATAAAATAAATTATTTTCTTGAAGATGATACGATAGAAATACATGAAGTGAGACCACCAAATAGTGGTAAAGAAGGACCAACAAAAATTATGACACGTCGAAAAATACCAAAATGCGTGCGAAAAATACAAGGTATTTAACAAAGTTCTTACTGATTTATAGTTTATATTTATAGTTTAGGACAGATTTTTTTTTTTTACCTTCTTCAGAAATGAATGGTTGCATGATTTTACTAAATTTTCACCATTATGTCCCCTTATTATAGATACATTGCCAGTATATCTAGAAATGACAGAAGAAGATGTTAACAAATATCTAGAGCCACTTGATTTTCTAGTAGGAAAAACTATTAATATTTTTTATCGAAGGTAACTATTAAGATCTTAACAATATAAAACAAAAAAAAAAATGTAAACTTATTGTATAATCAAAAATGTGACTATACATTTTAAAATTTTGCAGAATTATAATTAAATTTTATAAAAAACAGGTTTTTATTAATTGATTGTGACGAATTTACAAGGAAATATTATGATCAATTCCTTAAAATTTCTCAACCTGATCCAATAAAGATAGAAAAGAAGAAACCAATTAAACCAAGTCAGGTAAAAAGTTTAGTTTGACATATGGGAGTTTGGGTCTCACATTTAATTCACACTAAATTTCTTATACGTATGTGGTAAATGCAGTAGATATGAGAAGGAGAGAATTAAAGTGATCATTTAGGAGAGTAAGAAATAAACTAATAGCTGTATTGAAATCTGATATAATGAATAGAAACACAAACTGCAAGGACATTACACTGTTGAATGATACTGAGAATAATGTAGCGAGAGAATAATCAAGAGAGAGACGCAGTCTGGCTGAAAATAGAAACTAGGTAGAATGATGTTGACTGACTGACTGGTGTCAACTGTTGTAAAACTTTAAGGCTAGCTCGATTCTATATATATGGAATTCTCACTCCGTAGTTTGGCCTAGGTAGGAAGTAATTTAGGTTCTTCGGTTCTTATGAATCTTTAATGAATCGGATCCCATTATATAAATCCATATTTCGAATATATACTTGAATTGGAAACTAGCCATCCTTCTCAGACCCCTTTCTAAATACAATTCCCACTCAAAAGTTGCTCGCATCTAAGCGTGCCGCTATACCAACTCTGAAACTTCTATAAGCATTGTAGCTTTCCTTCCAGGCTAAGCTACCATTACGTGGATTGATAGGGCGAAGTATCTGAGAGATAATATATTATTAAGTAAAGTTTTCAGAAAAATTACTAAATTTGTCCGAGTTAAATATGCTCTATTTCTTCGCATTTATGTAAACTGGGATAATCAGAGTTTCTTAGTTAACTACTCGTCGCTGTTAATACAATTATGTACAAAATGACAAATTTTCTTTTGTACTTCAAATTTTACTCATTTGTCCTTAAATTAAATATAAGTGTAGCTAGAGGGTGACAGGTACCTATCCAGGCAGGTAAAAGAGGGTTGTTTACATTATAGGTCCAGAAGAGAACACCAATAACAGTGAACCAACTTCACATAGCATTTGAAATTAAAAGCCAAAAATTCCGCAGAACTATCTAAAATAATTTTTTTTTCGGAGGAATCTTAAAAATAAAAGTGATAGGTTTATATCTGGGAGTTAGTATTTTAAAGTTAAAGGAAATCATTGTATTCTTTTTAGAGAAAATTACAACAAAAAAATTCAGAAATCTATTCTGTAGTCACAATTCCCGGTTAACCTACTTTCTTCAAATTTAGCATGTCTTCTAAGGTAGGAATATTAATGATATACAGGTAGCAGCACTTTTGTACTTTGAAGTCAAGCTAAAAGCTACTGTGCCCCCAACACCCCAGAAATAAATTTTTTCCAGGAAAATCATTCAGTTAAAAGTGATAAGTATTTTTGAGAAATCGCGAAAAACAAATGTGTTACCAAGTTCGAGCTTCTTGCAATTTTTCGTTTTGAGATATTTTGTTCACACATAAACGCACATATACATGCAGATCATACTTTCGAAACATTTTTATCGTATTCAGAGGACATCAAAACATTTTGGTGAAAATATAATTTCGAAAAATTTGTTACGATCGCAATACTTCCACTTACTAGGAGTAAGAGAGAGTAATATCATTAATATTAATATTTTTTTTTTGTAATTTTTGTAAAATAATAACTTTGTTAAACTGTACTTGTTCCTTGTACTTGATAGTTATTTATTTCGTATTAAACTAAAACACTGACAGATAGAACTCTTGCAAAATGAAAAAAAAAAATGGTTTCATAAATAAATAAAGATTTCAATCGTACTGTACCTGTATCAAATAATATATCTTATTATAATTTATTTGTAGCCTCTGCCTCCTTATATGGGATTTGGTACACCAGAGGACAGTATCCAGTCTTGGCTCAGCATCGTACCAAAGCAGCCGAAGAAAGATGAAATGCGCATGTTATTAAACATGAGCAAGGTACTATAATTCTTATTCATCTTTTGTCAATTTTTATTAAAATCAAATTTAAGAAAATGCAATAATTAGTTCGTTGCCCTATAAAAAAAAATGTGATACAATACGAATCTATTTGGAAAAATTCCTTACATTAATATCAATAGATATATTTTATAATTAAAAAAAATTATTATTCGCAAATGGCCATAAAAAAAGCTGAAGGAAATATAACAAATATTAATTGAAATTTGTTATGAATCCTATATCGCAATTTCTTGTCTGACGCAGTAAGTGATAGATAGCTGCCAGGTACGTCATAACCCTTAAACCGTTATCCCTACCCAGCTGTACTGGACATTGTTGTATAATAAACACTAATCAAGGTCAATATAGAAAACCCCTTTAAGTTCAATTTGTCAGCATATTATATAGCAGCAAGTTTCTGGACTCTTATCTTCTACAACATAACAATCAGCTGGAATTATATTTCTTGTAAAAATTACGAATTTTTTTTATTATGCTATTGGATTAGTTGTACTTGGATCGCCGATTAGTTTCAACATTCTGCTACAGAAAATTACACCAAATCTCTTTTTTTCCAATTTATCAAATTTAACAATGATTTGATCCAAATAAAACAAAGTTATCAAATATTAGCAAATTTGGATAATCGGGAGTTGAACTTGAGGACTAGTCGAGTAGACCTGTGTGTGTGTGTTGCTCCTCATTCAAACTATTTTTTTAGTGGTTTTTTTAAAAGTTTTTTAAGAAAAGTTTTATATTAGTTTGTTCGTGAAATTTCGAACAATACAGTGATTCAAGTCATTAATGAAAATTATTTATTGCGGAAAATTAACAAGACGTTTTCTTTTTATGAAACGTTGCCAAAGTGCTGTTTATCTTAGTTTATTTATTAGCAAGTACAATTTATAGTGTAAATAATAGGGCTTAGAATGAATGAAAGAAGGGTGTGGAGAGTGCTGCTGCGAGTGGTGGGAGTACCGATCCACTAATGTTATTCTTAACAGACTATACAAAATAAACACCGATTTAAATGTAATTAAAAAAAGATTTGACAGGCTTAAAATCTGATCATCTAACTACTTCATCTGCTATTCGACAAAAGAAATCCATAAATCTTAGTATCCATTATCTTTAATATTGGAGAAAACTGCTAAATATTCAAATAGAAAATTCAAGAATTTAATTAATGAAAATATTAGTGTAAATAAAACGATTTCAGAACTGCAGCGAGCTGTGTTTGACTTTTCCAGCCTTCCCTATAAAAATTTAATTAAAACTGATAATGTTCCGTTTGAAAAAAATGAAGATTTAACTGCTCTTGTTAAAGTTCTATCAACAGCAATAGGCTTTTCGTTTCATGAAGATAAAGTAGATAGTATATATCGTGGGCCAGCTAGGAAAAATTCTTCTCAACCACCAGTGTTTATTCAATTTTGAAAAAATTCTGAGAACACTACATCTATATATATAAAAATTCAGCATCCGTATGTTTGTGGCCGCAAAACTCGAAAAGTAGTCGATGGATTGACTTGAAATTTTTACACAAGTTGCATTTCTATATAAGAATGATTATATATACTTTTTACTCCGAAGTTCTCATGGAAACAGGAACTTCTCCGAGCGTTTCTCGAGGTTGGCAGAAATAGACAAACTCAGACGCGTTGCGATGGTGGCTCACTCTCTGAACCTCTTTCTCGACTACTTATAAGTACCTCTATTCCGAAGTTCCCACGGAAACGGGAAATTCCGAGCTAAAATCCGTTCAAACGGCCATATTGCATTAGCACTTGCTTCTTCAGGTATTGCTGCTAGGTTAATGGCAGGAGGTAGAACAGCGCATTAAGCTCTTAAACTGTCATGACTTAAACATGCACTTCACAGAAAATCCAACATGTAATATTTCTAAAGCATCAGGAATGGGAAAGCTTCTTCGGGCGTGCAGAATCATTGTATGGGATGAGTGTGCAATGGCTTATAAGAAGTCATCGGAAGCATTAGACCATACATTGAAAGACTTGCGAAGTACCATATGGTGGAGCATTGGTGTTACTAGCCGGTGACTTCAGGCAAACGTTTCCAGCGATACCTCACTCAACACCAGCTGATGAATTGCATGCCTGCTTGAAATATTCAACTCTTTGGAGCACAGTAAAAACAAATTTATTTAACAACGAATTTGAGAGTTCAACTTCAAAACGACAGCTGCCAAATTTTCAAGACAATTACTCGAACTAGGGCACTGCTCCTACAAATCCGGAAACGGGAAAAATCACCTTCCCATCTAATTTCTGCAACATTGTATATTCAAAAGAAGAATTAGTAGACAGGGTATTCCAAAGCATCCAAACAAATTATCAAAATCATGCATGGTTAAGCCTAAAAATCAGACTGAGCTACAGCGAAGCATGCTCTGGTTAGCTAGTTCCTAATAAAAGCAAAATTAAATAGATCTAAATTGAATTCTGAACTTTTTGTACCTGGTCCGGCACAGTTTTCAATTTTTGTGAACGAATATTTGTCACCAGGCAGTTATCATTTGTTTAAAGTAGCAAAGTTTCACGTAAAAGAAGGAACAGTTTTCAGAACTTGGACAAGAAGTGGTAAAGTTTATAGTAAGGCGATCTGAAAGTTCTCCTCCAATAAATATTCGGCGGGCTGAGGAATTGGTAGATGCGAAGAAAGAGCGTCCGCTTGGATTTATGGCATTTTCGGATGGTAATTCCGATGGTGAGGAAATGGAAACAGACTCTTCAATAAAGACTCTTCAATCCAGTACACCAAAAAAGAAGAAAATGAAGGGGGAAGAGGTGTCAACAGCTGGTTCTTTAAAACCTTTTTTAGTCAAAGCCGCAGTACAACCAGGATTCCAGAAGTAGAAGATAAAGAAAACTTAAATGGTCGAAGAATAAGAAATATTTCTGATCTGTCTGTTTGTTATTGGAACATCTAAGGCTACAATACTCTGTTTCATCTGACATCGAATGAAGTGCAGCTATTGGCTAATAAAGAGATAATCTGCCTATGTGACACCTGGCCAACCTCTACAACTATTATTACATCAACGTTTTTATCCAGCCATGACTATTACATATCAGAAGCAATATGAAGCCATAAGAAGGGCAGAAGTGTGGTGGGTTTATAGTTTTCATTAAGAAGAGTCAGTCTACATCTGAGAAGTCCTACGTCGTAACCTCCAAGTTGGATGTTTCTCCTGCTGAAGTTTGAACATAATTCTCTCATTCTCGGCTCTGCTTATCTTAAACTAGGTAAAGAAGCTGATTATCTAGTTAATGGTCTGTTTCATGTTCTTTATGAAGTGTTTTGTGAATTTGCTGGTCATTTAATGATCATTGGTGGTGATTTTAACTCAAGAGTTGGGTCTCTAAACAGCCTGGATAATGAAACGTTTGAGAGTTCAACCATGTCCGGGTATAGATCTTGTTACGATTTAGAGATTAATGATAGAGTTGAGAGAATGATAGAGTGAATATGTCTGAATATTTCGGCTTTGTATTATGTAATGGTCGTTCTACCAGTGATTCGCCTGCGAACTACACATCTCTCTAAATTAGAATGTAGTACAGTGGATCCTGTCTGGGTTTCTATGGGCTGTATTGATGGAGTTAACGATTTTGTTATTGAAAATATTTCAAATTACTCCGATTATTTCTTTTTGGTTTATGTTTATGACATTTTTATAAAAAGATTAATTTTTTTTTTGTATACGCTTCCTACTTACTCCATTGCCATAGAAAAAGTGTAAATTTTGTAGTGTAATAATTGAATTTCTTGATCTATATTGTATAATTGGAAACACTTGATTCTAATTGGAATGATTGTAATATTCTGTCTTATAGTGAAACTGAAGATTAGGTGAAAAAAATTGCATAGAACATATTAATAATAATAATAATAATAATAATAATAATTTTATTATCATTGGTTTTACTATAGTCAGTATTAATAATAACAGTATGTAAAAGCATGCTCTTTAAGTATTTAATAGATGAGCTAATTTTAAGTTTTGGCCGGTGCAAGATTTAATCTCTTCTCGATCTTTTTTTTGACTATTAGAAATGAAATATTTAAATCTAGAAAAAAATAAATTTCTGCATCAATTTTGAATTATAGTCATAACATATTGCAATTACGCCCATACTATTAGAATATTTTCGTTAGACTTGATTGAAGCAACAGTCTCGACATTTTTAAAGCATTATAAAACAAAAATAAAAGTTAAGAGCTAGAAACATCCAAATTATAATTTAATTACTAATGATTACTTATAGTTTTGAGACTTTAATGGATGCTTTTTAATTAATACAAGGTTATGTTTAATTGTACAGAAACTACGTTATACTGCTGAATTTGATTGGGTCCATCCCGAAGATGAGGGAAGAAAATTTGTAATAGAATATAGATTATCTGATGGTCACATCAAGATTTCTGAATTACGAATGGAGAATTCTGGTCATACAGGAGGTGGTTTTCTAAAATATATTCTTGTACCAAAGGAAGGTTGTAATCCTAATAGGCCGGAATATGTCACACCTAATGATTTTGTATTAGGTAAGTTAAAATCGCTCTCATATATTGATCTAGTGGCTAGCGCACTCAGCTTTAGTAAGAGATTTCACAAGGAACCAAAAGCTTTTCACCTCTATTCAGAGTTTGTCCGACATATTTTGAGACATGAATTCATTCGTAATCACCTAAATCTTTGGTAATATTCATTCTGAGGCAAAAACCTTAGGAGTAAGTTTTTTGAAAATTAATTTTAAACAAATGAGTTTTTCTAGAAGGTTGGCAGTGTTTTCTTGCCATCTCTCTCTTCATCGATTAACCTCCTAGCTTTAACTAAAATATAAGTTTTCAGCCACATAAATAAATTAATATTAATGACGGTTGACCAACTCTTAGGGAGAACTCATCTGCTTATTCACGTGATCGAATACATTGAGTTCTATTAAACTTGTAAATACACTTTATTTCCAATCATTTTTTTTACCCAATAATCGATATTAAAGGAACCTAATTTGCAAATATAAACTAGCACTGACCCTCATTGGGAAATTAAGGCTTGATTCCAGAATAGTGGCTGCCACTGGACCTCACAAATGAATAGGTAAAAATGCAACAAATTTTTCATTATGGAAGATTATCACCACATTAAGCTTAATTTTCTGAATTTTTTAAAAATTATTTTAGAATGTAAAATAAGGGCTGCTTTCAGTGGAGTTTTTTGAAAAGGTCTTTCTAAAATACCTAAATAAAAGATCGGGCTGACAATCAATTGTTTGCAAGAAAGTATCAGGGTGGGTATCGTTCGACGGTACAAAATGAAAAATTTAAAAAATCCGGAATTTCTAAATTTAATGTTATTGTAATATTACCTAATTAAAAAAAAAAAATGGAGCTTGGCAGGAGACAGAACTGGATGCTTAATTCAGAGGCTGTTTGTGTGTGTGACAAAGAAGAAAATTAAAAGAAGTTTTTGATTGAGGAGAACCTCAAAGTTGAGGAGATCCTGAAAAAAAAAATAAATTGAGTAAATTTTTTGTGAGGTCAAAGAAGCGAAAAAGCTAATTTACAAAAATTTGAATAAAAGTATTCAATAATTTAGAAAAGAGTTACTGTTGCCATCCTTTAAAATAACAGTCATTGGTGTAGTTTCTTTTTTTGAAGAAGTCGTTTATTTGTAAAACCTTCTACACTCCATTCAACCCACAATTCCCCCATACTTGCTACAATCAATTCTTGCATACGCTACAACATAATTATCGTAATTAGTGAAGGCAAGCATAGAAAACGTGGGTTTGCTAACGAACCTAATATTAAAATTTTAATTATTTATTATCAAAAATTAATTATAAATAATAATTAAGAAATATTGATTAAATAATACTGCTGATTATGTGAAATTTTAAAGCTCCACCATGTGTTCTTTTTTGTTTTTTTAGAATTATAAAGTTTACAGTCCTTTCTTAAATGAGATATGAATTTCTTAGGATGAGTAGCCTTTTATTATGGAGAGCTTGCACACAACCAAAAATAGTGCCAAGAATTTTCTTAGAAATGATGTGCCCTCTTCACTTCTTTAAATAAAAAGATTGCAACACTTTCATTGAAAAAAAAAAAAAAAATGGATTTGATTTTGTCACATCATGTCCATAACATGGCATTGATTACGACATGATCAAAAATGTAATAAAATTATTTTACGATTACACATTCTGTCTTTTATTTTATTAATTCGCTATAATATTTTTAGGTGACGTAATATCAATATTTGGTCATCGTTTTATCATCACTGGTATGGATGTGGCTGTTTACCGTTATATGGAGGCAAATCCTGAGAAATTCTCAGAAGAGGCTATTAGCGATGCGAGAAGACATTTAGTTAGAGAAGGCTTGTTGACAGAGGATGTAAAGGATGTAGCTGAATATAGAAAAAGAGAAGAAATTTCTGAACCAGTTGTTGTTGATGATGGCACTAGAATTGATAAATGTCGTGCATTGGACTTGCCATCTAAAGTAGATCCGATTGACAAGGCAGAATGTAATGTTAATCCCGAAGATGCAATGTGCAAAATGGTTCCAATGCAAACTGGCAATTAAACTTTACTATACCAAAGTGGAAAATTTGTATAGCTTAGTTTTATATTATTTAAAAGGGTTTATGTATATCTCGAAATTGTAAACAAGGTTAAAGTTTGACTGATAGAGTGGTAGTTTGTGCGAAAGAAGTGGTAAAAGTGCGAAATTGTGTATGTGGGCTAGAGCCAGTACTATAACCCAAGTACTTGCATGATCAACTGTGTTGTGTGAATATGTAAAGGTCTTTGTCCTTTATTAATAAATCATATAAATAACAAAGATCTTTACATGATCAACTGTGTTGTGTGAATATGAATGTGTTGGTTAATGTTATTCCTATTGTCAGGTTTAGGATACTCGCAGGGATGCCAAAAGCCTTGAAGAAATGACTACTCTGCGCCCGTGAGAATTCCAAATCCATACTCTGTTTCCGCAATCAATGTACCGGAAAGCATTAAACGAAAGCTCTTTCAATTATTAAAATGTTGGTGAATTTTCGAAAATACAATTTTTTGTACCCAAATCCTGAAATATATTTTTCTTAAAATTTGCTGATGTGCGTATGTATTTCGCATTTCTAAACCTCAGTAATTAAAACCGAAAATATAATAAAAAAACGATTGTTCAAGTATAGGAAGTTCATAATTAGTATACTATCTAGGTATCACAGTGGGATCAAACATTAAGTTTTCGATTAAAATTAGAAAACCGGGGCAACCTATTTAACGAAATTTTCTTTCGATTCTCACAAAAACTTGATATATTGGCCAAACAGAATATGGAAAACATTTTCTTAATCTGTGTACTCTGAAACGTAAAGAAAATCAAATCAAAGTTAAATACTGAAATAAATATGGTTATAATTATTCTTATATAACGGGTTATCCTTGTATAACGGATTAAAAAAACTGCTGGAACTTCAAATGTGTACACCATTTCGAATTAGTAGAAGGATGCTGCTGCCGCCAGGATTTCAGTTAATGATGAAACAATAGAAGATCTTTCATTTTACTGAAAGGGTTTGCTTAATTATTTTTTATTTATTTTGAATTTTAAAAGAATCCTTTCATTACATTTGTATTTGGCATCATAATTATCCACAATGATATATATTTACTCTTCTATACTTGTATGTTTTGCTTCTTTATTAAAACATTTTCTTCAAGAAAATGAATTTTACGGTCATTTTGAAAAAGC
Organism: Triatoma infestans; assembly: GCA_011037195.1. NCBI lineage: Eukaryota > Metazoa > Arthropoda > Insecta > Hemiptera > Reduviidae > Triatoma > Triatoma infestans. The sequence goes on from JAAEAF010014907.1 coordinate 164,870, forward strand.
TAATATTGCCTCTAAAATGTAATTCAAGGGAATACATTGACAGCTCAGGTGGGCTGATGCGCGGAGATACCAGGTTCGAGTCTACCTAGTGCTGCCCTTTTCTCTTCCTAGTACCCCATACAGCTCAATGCCCGGAGGCCAGCGGACAGAAAGGTCCCGGTCATCAATGGCCACAGTTGGTCGTGCAAAAAAAAAAAAAAAAGATTTCATAGTTCCAATATTTTAGAACAATTAAAAATATTATAAATTTCAAGTTTGAAATACAACAGAAACACCTTTGGTATTTTTATTTAGTAATTCAACTAACTGTAAAAAAGATCGGAAATTAAATGAAAACAGATTTTATAAAATTAATAATAACAATTTTAATATTTATATATATATTTACAAGACATTTAATTAGTATGTAAGTAAATATATAACAAAATTTGTAATTGTTTTTAAAATATGAAGCTGTACAAATATTGCTAGAATTAACAATCACTGTAAAAACAAAGTTAAGAAGCATATAAAATAACTTTCCAATAAACTGAATGTAATTGCAAATTATAAATTGTACCTAAATAAATAAATAATTAGGAATGTATACATACACCTGGCTTGTTAAATATAAAAATCAAACAGTACTCTTCTTAACTTTGTGTACAGATAATTATTTATTTATCACATGCTTATTATGTTATAAAGTTATTTATAATTATATATTTATATTTCTCTTTGTTTTATTATAAAATTAAAATTTTTTTTAATCTAATTTTTATTTTAAAAGACTGACCTTTTTTTCCCTGGCTTAGAAAGTATGAATCTATTTTTAAGAAAGATTTTATTTATTTATATATGTTTATCTAGAAATATTTTATATTTTTAAGTCTATGAATTTTCTGTAATGTACGTATAATCGATACTAATTTAATTGGAAAATTTATGTATTTAAATAAAATCTATTATATAATTATTGCACATTATATTTATCTAGCAGTCTAGGTAATTTGTTGGTAAGATTTAGAAATGTTAAATGGGGTTTTCCTTATGATTCGGCTAAGATTTAATTCAGAGCACAACTATTTTTTTTTTTTTTTCAATGAACAAATTACTAAAAACGACAATCCTAGTCCTGAAATAGTAATGTGTAAATTTCAAATACGAAGTCTAAATTTTTGTACAATCTAACAAAATTAAACTCTGATGAAAATCCGAAACTGTTAAAATTAAGAAAAGAGCATCTTGCTATTTGATTGCTTGGGACAATCCCGACAATGTCCAACATTGCGGGGCCAGTTACATATTTCTGAAAAAAACCTTCAATAAAATATTATCTGCTAGTAACTTACCGATGAGCCTTTTTCTTATATAAAAGTCGTGAAGAGTGATGGATTTTTGACGGTAAAATGATAGCTCTAACATAATAAGATATATGAAGAAAATACCTAGTGGTATTAGTTCATTTCAAGATGTTGGAATTTTTTAAAAGATCACGAGGTCATTTACGTTTCGAACACTGTGATGGATAATGATTTTAGTTAAGGACAATTAATTATAGTTAAGTTTATCCCAATTAAGATTAACAAGAGAAAAATATATTAGATACATTGTTAAAAGAAAAAAAAACTTATCTATAGTCCGGTATCTAGATATATGTATATATATATATATCATCTATCCATTATGTAGAAAGAAGACAAATTTTTTTTATACATTTGCACAACACCCAAAGATGTTATTAATTCTTTTCAGGAAATTTAATATTTATTTATATATAGAAAGGAATATTTAAACTTAAAAATAATTTGTTAAGCCATTAAATGATTAATAAATAGCTGAATTAAACCTTTGATTTTCTTTTATGCAGTAGATATGTGTATTGGCTTTTTCCAAAAGAGAGCATTTATTTGCTTTTGTCCTTTCTTTATTATTATTATTATTATTATTATTATTATTATTATTATTATTATTATTATTATTACATTTCACTGCTGATTCTTAAATGATACACATTAATACAATTTAAATCATTTGAAAAATATTTTAATAATTTTCCTTTCATATTTTTATAAACTCTATTGTGCATAGTACTTCCTGTTATATTCCAGCATCAATTTTTGTCAAGCTTAACTTCAGTCAAAAGTAAGTAATTTACTTAAAACAATGAACTAATAATAAAATATTACGAAAAGTCTTACCGAATGATTACATTCAACATGAAGCATAATAAATATTTTCTGTACAATTTTGTCAACTTCACTCAAAAAGAATCAACAGTGATAAAAGAAAAAGAGCATAAAAACTCTCTTCTACTAAGAATATAAAAATAAAACCCACCCTACTTTTAATTGTGACTATAAAATCAATATAGTGATGGACTATATGATTAAAAGGTTTAAAAGGTTCATTGTTTTATAGCACGGCCATTATGAATCATGACAAATAAAATCGGGCACTGCAAGAAATTTCAGGTTCTCATAATTTATTACACTGACTGGGCAATAAAAATAAAGGGCTATCTTCTGGTAGATCAAAGTGATAAATGATTCAAGCGCGTGCTTAAGCACACCATTCCTAACCTTATTTCTTAATCAATTATCTGGAAATATATGTTTTTATTTAACATTAAAAAAAAAAAAAAAAAAAAAAAAAAAATAGTCTACCCTGAATTTTCAACAAAATTACATTATTATTAGTATAGCTCATGTCCTAATTTATGCTAATTTGGTGTATATTAGTTTAACAATACGCGCACAAAAATACTATACGAAATTTTTTAAATATATCTGTAATAAACTTTTACTTTGATAATTATAAACCTTTTTTTAAAAGAGTTTGAAATATTCCTAACAATATTCAAATGCAAAGCAAAAAAACTAGTATGTAAATATTGAGATTCGTTAAATTCGAATTTCTTTTGGAGTTTAAAATTCCCTCTTTCAGTCATTTTCTTGGACTGCCTTACTTACAAAGCTTCAAGTTTCTGAATTCATTTATCTCTAGAGGCGACCAATTTTATATTACATGAAATTGTATTCGTTCAAGTGATGTCCTGTTCATACGTAAGCATCGAGAATCAGTTATTTTATTTAACTTCATAAAAGGAGATTTACTTCTTACTCTCTCATTCTTCCGTCTTCTTTTTCTTCCCAAATCTCCATAGTCCACAATCACTGGGACTGGTTCAGCTTTGTGGGCTTCAGGAGAATATACAGATACATAATGATACTTCTGCTTTTAAACAATAAACCAAAAGGTGATTACAAATCGTATAAGTCTGTGTGCATGCAGTAGCTTCTTATGTCATGAAGATAATTGGAAAGAATCATTAAAAACAGGCCTACAGGGGTGGTTATAATTCAATAATATATAATACCTTAAATAAAGCCAGGATTCGGTATAGGAAGATCTGTGGTAGATTGCCAAGCTGAATTATTGGTAATAAACAGGAACAGAAACAATATCTAACATACTAGCGCTAACAGGCAATAAAACTGTAGTACTAGCTTTGTTACAAGGCATTTGTCAAAATTTCAACGTAGCCAACAAAATGATAAATATTTGTTTACCCATCTTGTTCATATGTAATATAATGAAATGAATAAGAATTAAAATGAATAGAAGAAAGCAAATTTTTTACCCTACTAAATGACGAAACTATTAGGTCAAAGTTGAAGGAGTCCAAGTGATGCTGAATTACTTGAAATTATAGAAAAGTGAGAAGAAAAAAAATGATGGAAGAATAGAAATTAAGAACAAGGTCTCCACAAATAATACATACTGCAGCTGGTAAATACTGGATTCCTTCCCTTTAAGGATAAACAGACCTATAGGTTTGTTAGAAAAACATGATAGAACAGAATCATTTCTCACAGATTATCGCAACGAACAGAGTTTTTTTATTAAATAAAAAGGTCGTCCCTGAATATATGCAGATAAAAGAAACTGAAGCTCCGATGAAGAAAAGAACGCAGTCCAGAACCAAAATTGTAAACTCGAAAATTAACTTCGAATTAAATGTTTCTCATAACATATCCAAAGTTGAACCCGTCTTAAGTGATGCTAAATTACTTGAAATTGTGGAAAATCGAGAGGAAGAAGAAGCAGATGACAGAAGAAAACAGAGGGGTGAAGAACATGGTAGAGAAAATTAAAAAAGTTCCTTATTTCATATATTAAAGTTAAATATACCTAATTCACTCTTTAAGGGACGCTTATATGAAAAGAACGAATAAAAACATTTCTTGTAGGCCACCACAGTTTCTGCGAACACAGTTCAAATAGAACAATGATCGCTTCTGGTAACAAACTGAAAGAAAACTCGGCAATAAATATTTTCTTTTTCTACATATTCTGATCGAATCTTGTTTATAACATTCAGCTATTAATTCAACGTAGTCTCTAAATCCCAGCCATATATAAGCCTTATAATCTGAAAGTGAAACAAGCCCATTTTTGGTTAATGCGTAAAATTTATATGTTTATTTTGATAAAGATATTTGCAAATCGCTAATTATCAGAACTTCCATTGTCAAATTAGTGATCTGACTACAGACTATTTACTAGAAAAGAATATTTTTTAAGTTCTATTATAATTGTTATCACATTCATTTTTACTTTCTCTTAGAAATGGGCTTGCTCACTTTCCAAACAAACTGTATATATTATATAAAGTACTTTTACTTTCTAATTATTGGTTATTTTGAGCATTTTAATTAATAAATAAAAAATTAAATCGGGGAAAAAAAAAAGAATTCCAAACTCTTATCATCTCGTGGACAAAAAAAATTAAAAATAAAATACAAATTACTTCTTACAACACAGTTTCAACAACCAAATGGAAAAATGTCACCCTGTTTATATTTTTATAATCACTCAGTGTTTTCCATTTCTTCGCACATATCAAATATTAAATCTGATCTGCTGTAGTGGCACTTTTTGAATTTAACGAATAAATAAAAAAATCTACTCGAAATCTGAAACACATGGTCTAGGTTCAACTTTACAACATAAAAACCTAAGATTATATGAAAATAAGAACATGCTATAAAAGTAAAAGAACTTAATTAATAATAAAAGTAATTTATATACCTTAAATTTTACAATGAAGAAAGAGGAGTTATCGTTTCGGCTAATAAAAGTGCAAATTTATATTCAACATAAGTTTCAGGCAATAAGTTAACAACCTCGTTAGCTAAGTGTACAGTATCCTTAATATCACATTCCATACAAATGTCATCCTAAAATTAATACAAAATAAACATTGATAGAAACAGATTGTGTTCTAAATAATAAGAATTCAATATTTTATTGAGATTATTGGTAGAAGGGTAAAAGTATGTTTTTGTTTGTTTCTGTGAGTGAGAGAGCAAAGCTCCTCAAAAATGAAAAAAAAAAAATCACAGAAGCTCTAATCTTATTCTGTTTGGATATCTTGGAAGATCCTATACAAAAATTGAGTTTATTAAAACTGTTGCTCAAATTTTTTTTTTTTTTCAATATTATTTAGAAAACACAGAGATCTACAAATCCAAGGCCTAGAAGAAAGTCAAAGTACAACTAAACTTTATTCATTCAGCCGTAATGCCTCAACATTCAATGAATATTCTAATTTCTTAATGAAAACAACGTTACCACCAACCTGTTCTTGAATCCAAAATGTTAAAGATGGACTAAGATTCGCTACTTTTTCTTTAATTTTATTTTGCGGCGAGTTTGTTAGTATAAACTTTAATCTACGCCCTACAATAACTAGTAAATGACTTCCCAATGTTTCTTTATCATTTACGGCACTTATAACCTGTAAATTTTAAACATATATTTTAAACAATTTTTAAAAGATAAACCTAAGGCCTGTATCTTATTTGAGTGCAAAGTCACGCGACTGTCTGCAGACAGAGTAGACACGTTACATGACAGATATTGTAGATATAAAATATAATATTGTCTTTAGCTATAAGATCTACATGAAATATTTATTTTATCCTTTCCAGATGCAATAGATACGATGAAATGTCTCTTTTTAGTATTATTATTTTTTTTCTTATGCAGGTCTAATTTTGGTGTCTAGCCTATTTAAAAGTATTTCTAGCTTTTCACCGCAATTCTACAGTCGACTGCTAACAATATATATGTCAACACGAAGCATTTACAAAAGAACCAAAATTGTGATCTCGGTTGCGAATCCTAAATTCTACTCTTTCTAAAATACCTAAATGTCCACTTACTAATAATAGTAATAATAAAGTAAACATGATTTACCTCTTGAGCATACTGGTCAAGATTATTGTTATACAATTGTAAAACTTGTTCAATTCTAAGTTTATCAGCAGAGAGTGACCAATCATTAGCCAAAGAATAGCACTGGCTTATCCATCCTACAGTTTCTTTCATTGTTACACCTTCCTATAATTAATAATATTTTATTTACTTAACATTTTCTATTTGGTTACCTTATTTGGTCAAATTTATGTTTAATTACCATATACTATAAACAAAATATGAAATACTCACTGTATCTTTTCCAGAAGCAAATTTTTCAATTGCCATACTAATAACTTTCATTAAATATTTCGTTCTAGCATCTGAAAGTTTTTTATCTGGACTTGGGTTTGGTAATTGTGGATTACTTTTGATATCACTCCACAAACAGGCTTCTCCCTTAGAGCATAAAAAGTGCAATAATGTAGACTGAATTGCAAGCAAGGTTAACATGTGGGAAATGAGAGATTCAGTATGGATTTTTAGAGTATCTCATCAGACAGTTCGCCCATCTTCAACAACGACAATCGTTCCATTATGATGTTATTGTGAAATGGACAAATTTCACAAATAAGCAAAACTCAAAATCAATAATAATTTCAATTCAGTTTCAGCCATATATTAATATTAAAAATTTTGCTATACTTACAAACGAATCAAAGAGAGTTGTTATTGGTTTTTGCAGCCTAAGTGATGGAAAAGCTGCTAAAAAGATAACTGATCTAACTGCTTGACACATGATATCAAGGACATCTATGTTGGGCGCTGCTTGGGCTAGAGCTATTTCAGCTAATGAAGGTTGCATTTCATCAGCACCAGTCCACAATGTTTCCCGTTCAACAGTCCAATTTTCACAACTTTCTTCAGAAAGTGTTGTACTCTAAAAAAAAACAAAAAAAACTGTTGAAATCTTATAATTTTATCTTTAAGGTTTCCGTGGCCATAAAACACTTTCCGGTTTAAGACAGCGTCAGTGGTATCCTAAAAACCCCAGGTTAGCAAACCACTGACGTTAAATGGTGGTTATAAGTGTTTTTCAACATATAATTTGTCGACATTACCATTTTCAAAAATCATAAAAACAGCAACACAAATAGCGTTGAGTTTAGCATAATAGGGAAAAATTTAGAAACTTTACCGCATATTTATGTTCTGCATGTCTATTACTTATTATAAAGGATGAATAGAGAAATATCATGTTACTATGTTCTTATTTATCCAACTTAGATGACCTGCCATAAAAATTTCTCTGAATCCTAATAATTTCTACTTTTTCATTTTTCACTTCTAATTTCGTAAAATATTTTTATTTTTTTATCACAGATATTTTCCGTGATGGCCTGTTTTATTTTGTGGTCATCGACCACTTTTGAGCGTTCGCCTATCAATAGGATATTTTGATATAAAAAAGTGGGATAACACAGACTTGCATAAAGCAAAATCAGTTTATGTACTTTTATATTCAACAATCTAAATGTACGCCTCGGTCGATGACCACAAAATGAAGCAGGCCGTCACGGAAAATATCTCTGATGCTTTCCAACTCTGCAGAGCCAAAATTTTTAGTTTTTACTATTAAATATTTATTATTATTATTTGCAGTCTATGCCAATGGCTGTCTAAGAAATTTATCGGGGAAGCGAGAATAGCTTATCTGATTGGTCTGTTGATGTGGGCAAAGTATGTTAGTGACGGTTTATTTAAATGAGCAAATATAAAAAAAACTTGGAGCCGACTAGTAGTTTCCTTGATGGATTTTCCGAATTTTACCAAGTTTTGAAAATGGGGGTGGGGGTAATGGGTTTTAGTTACAGGACTAAAGAGTGTAAAGAAGGTTCTTTAGAATAACCTCAAAATCCTTTCAATGAAATAAGGGTTGTTTTTTGCCTAAGTGCTACCGGCTGTAATGTAGGACCTCATGAAATATTAATTTGGCCTAGGGGCTTCCTAAAATTGTTCATATTTGAGTTATATTGCCAAGTAATACCTACCTCTATGAATATGTTGAAAAAATCATAAAGATTTTTTAACCAATGTTTAACGCTCCCATCCGCCATATTAATATCTTGCTTACAAAGCCTTTCTCTAGGCAATTTACCAACTTTGTGCATTAGTTTTATAGTATTCTCAAACTGTGATCTTATATGAACATTCCAAATAATACTGCATAAACCTAAAATAATGCAATGTGTTAAATTAGAAGTTATGGTTTCTCTGGTGAAAGCATTTATAAATTAGCTTACCTTGCCTAAGTGAATGAACAGGAATATATCGAAGAAATGTAAGTGCTGTTGATAGAAACTCGTCTCGATCTGGTTCTTTGGTCCATGCTACTATATATTCCCAAACCACATTTGATAAAAGTGGGCCTTGAAAAAATATGAATTAAATATTAAGACAACTAATTGACAAACAAACAAAATTTAACTACAAATTAAGATAAGATGGGTGAAATTAGTTAAACATCTACCTGATGATAATGACGATGGGAAATACTGCCTTAGACTAGCTAATCTTTTCAAAGCATCCTCTTGTCCAGCATTGGAAGGCCGAGCTTCATCAGCCGGCGTTAGAATTTCATCTTCGACAAAGTCGCCACCCGCACCACTAGAGGGTGTTTTTTCTTTTTCATATAAAAGCCAATCAGGTGCTAGGCCCCAAGAACTTACCCATTTACTCACACATTCACAAACCCGACCTTAACAATATTAGAATTAATATTTTAAACAAAACTATTTTTGCGAAAGTTTAATTAAATGAAATAACTAAATCAATAAATATGAATGTACCTGGTCCTTTTGAAACAACTTGAGAAAGTGAGATGCTTTGCTTAACATAATCGAGGCAAGGCACTGCAGAATTTTCATTCTTTTGTTTTGGTGCAAAACTGTGAACGATAAAGCAACAATTATTATAAAATAACGAAGATACAAAAAAAATCTTTTATTTTTATTTTTCAGTTTTAAATATTCAATCGTATTTAGTAAAAAATGTTCAACTTATTAAAATATACAAGAGATTCTATTGTATAATTAGAGGCTAATCTGCGTCTTTTGCATAAATTCACTTCAAAACCACATTTAATTATGTTTATAGATGTCTACAACTTTCTCCATCTCATTAATATGTATTTTAATGAAAGTAATTACGAAAACAAACTACTTTGGTCTAAAAATGGGACAGTTTATGTTCGAAATTTAATGTATTACTGATTTTCTTAATGGTAGAATCAATAGTTTGGATTTATTGAATAAAATAAAAATAAATTTAATAAATATTTGTACAACTAACTGTATAATAGCCAATTTTATAGATAATTAATAACACTATGTAGATAACAACAAGTAATAATTTAATTAAATTGTGAGCTCGATGAGGGTTGTTTATTATTGGTTCTAAATAAATACAACTAGAAGAAAAACGAAAAGCATTCCAAATATATGCTTGCAGGAGAAACGTCGAGGGCACATCGCCAGCGCATAGGAGTGTGCAGTATTGAAGGAATAGAATCTTTCACTTACGTAAACACTGTGATTACTGGGGATAACTATATATCTACAGAGATAAAAAAAAGAAGGGTTGATTGCAGGAGAAGAACGAATGTTAAGGTGATGGATTTATTCTCGAACATTATTAACACAATCAGGTTTTGCAGATTATTAACATAATCAGGAATATAGCTGAATGGCAACTGATGAGGTGCCCAGGATATCAACGAAGAAATTTGTTGAATATAAGGCACTGCAAAACTGCCGCACAAAACAGAGGAGACTGGCGAGGCGGATTCAGAACTCAGTAACAGGCTGTACCGCCAAGCAAGAAGAAGAAATAAATACTGCTTACATACTACGGATAATATATGTTTTATATATACAATGAAGGTGGAATAAGACACATACCATTTTATTGCAGTATGTCCATCATTATATGAAATTAGGTTTCAATTTATTTAGAGTATCATTTTCATTATGAAGAGATTTTGGAATAATTTAATAACAATAAACTTCAGTTAGGGAAGGGATTAGCTCAGTGGTAGCGCGCTAGCCACTCACGCGGAGGTTCTGGATTCGAATCGAGTGCTACCCTTGGATTTCTTTCTTCCTAGGAGCCTCTACAGCTAACTGCCCGGCGAAGGACAGTGTTGCCTGTAACGAGAAAACACTGTCCAGAGGTGAGCAGTGCTCTGAGAAGGCTTCAGGCCCCAATGAACATTGACGCGGCTTAAAAAAAATACTTCAGTTAATTTATTATACTTTTATTTTACTATTCATTTCAAATATCAAAATAAATGAGGCCTAACAATAAGAATTTAAATTATTACGTCATATTTTAAAATTACTCGGGAATTTAAGTTGTTTATGTTGTTATTTATATTTTCCTTATTATTTTCAGTTTTTGTTTGACTATAATATTTATTTTATTTCACTTGAAATGAAATGCATTATTATTATTCTTTTCTTTTTCACTCATTATTTCTTTCTCAATGTTAATAAGAAAAGAAAATTATCATTTGAAAAGTTCTTCTGTTCGCATTCTTTAAATTATATGTTTCGTATTCTTCATATTACATACATGAAATATTAAAATACTGTTATTGGCAAATCCTTTGCTCTGTAAACAATGAGATTACCTTTTAAACATTTAATAATGTTATGGTATTGTTCTTGTGTATATTTATTTAAATAAAGACAATTACTACACTACTACAGTCTTCGAAAAGCGAAAGAGAGAAGACGGAAAGTAGAATTCTAAATGTAATAATCTTTGAAGTAATTAAAGACAGTTTTCTCACAAAGCAGTAAAGATTAAATTTCACAGATTAAAGGTTACACTTAAGATAGTATTCGCATTCTGCATTCAGGAAGTTTTACAGGACGCTCTACCGAAAAGTGTCACTGCTTACAGGATTCCCAAGATTTCGGCAAGGTTCCTCCCCCCATTGCGATCCGTCTGTTGTTTAAATGCGAAGAATGGCATCCGGCATGGCATACAGCTTGCCATTGCCGAATCGTCCCATATAGTTAAACGATCATGAAGTGGCGATTGCAAATTTTATCACGTCACAAAGATGTTCAGGGATGTTTGGTCAGCTACAATCCTACAAGCCATTTGAATGCAGGATTTTGAATGCATAGCTTTTTAATACTATGTTTTAAGTGTATAAAGAACGTAAAACTATTAATGCCTTTGCTACCAGGATTACGTTGATTTCTTCAGTAAAGAAACCAATTCAGAGGTGGAAACCATTTTTCTATACAACATTTTTTAGTTTAAGATTTGAGGATGATGACTGACTTCAAGTTTTCGTCACACAACACAGTGAACGCAAAGTGGAACATTATTATTATTATTATTATTCGCAAGAGGGGAGGGCAAAACCCTACGCTATCCAAAGCCCCCCAGGGCCCATATAGCTACCCCTAAAGAATAACAACCACTGGGACTAGAATACAAATCCAGGCCCAGGATTCAACCATCTAAGTTTCACAACAGACCGAACAAATCGGACCAAAACCTTAAAAGGACACAGCTTAAGATCCTCTACCGACATCCTATTCCGGCCGAAGGTCCTAAACCTAATCTCCTCACAACCCAAACAATTCGTCATCAAATGCATGGGTGTTTCCTCCTCAGTCTCACAAACTCTACAAAAGGGGTCAGGCACAAGTCCCATTATATAGAGATGTCTCCTTAAACCACAATGCCCAGTGAGGAATCCAACCAGATGTCTGAGGGAGGTCCGTGAAAGACATCGGACCCCACCACTCAAAGCTCCGTACGGGCCCAAAATGAAACATGCTATGACGAATGAAATTCCAGAAGTATTCTTTGGTCTCAATCCAAATAAAATTGGAGTCAAATTTGCAAAAATGATTAAAATAATAATAAATTACATTAGTGTCCAAAGATGAACACAAACAAAATTATTCATTGGTATTATTAAAATTTATTATTGAAAATTAGAATGTCTGGTCAGAAATTCCTAGGCTCTAATAAAATAAGTACTACAGTAACTTTCAATGGCTGGAATAAATGAAATAAATAAATGCTTTTAACTAACCAAATAGTGGATTGTAAAAGGGCAATTGCTTCCACTTGCGTGGCTAACTGACTCCACATACAAGATTCTCTTGATATAGCTTCCCACTCATCATCAAATTCATCTAAATTAAAAGTTATCTTTGTAAATAATTAAATGAAATAAACTTACGTTATTTTATTAATTTTTAAAATATTATTGTAAACCTGATAATTTTTCTTCCATTCCAAGATAAACAGAACGAGATATCATTGTAGCTGTGAGAGCATTAGTTAAGTTTTGAGTTTCCATTATATAAGACCTCACTTGGTCCCACCATCCAAGCGTCTCTTTAATAGCTAATAAATAAACAATTATTAAACAAATCTAACAATTAACTCTGATTAAATTCAAAAAAATTTTCATCCTGATATAAAACAAATATCTTTCGGTTCAAAGATTAGTACCATTTCATTTTAATATACTATTAAGACTATGTTTAATTTTAGAATAGAAAATTAATATACACATAGATTGAACTTACACACAATAGATGTTATGGCAATTAACAGTCTTGTAAATAGACCAAGCTCTGATATAACATTACTTCCCAATGGTTTTTTCAGCCAATAACAGATTGCGGCATAAAAAAGTGACTTTGGTTCTATACCACTTTCTATTGCATGTTCTTTCCAATCATCTAAAGTGCAGCTTCCATACAGCACACACTGACACAATACTTCACCTATATCAAAAGTGAATATGTTTTTCTTACTAAAAACAAAAAGAAAGTGACTATCATGTTAGGAAAGGGATTAGCCTATTGGTAGCGTGCTGGACTCTCACTCTCTGCAGGTTCGAGTCCAGCAGTGCTGACCTCAGATTTTCTTATCTTAGCAGCCTCTCTACATGTCACTGTACGGTGATGCAAAGTGTCTGTAATAAGAGAATACTATCCGAGGGCCGGCAGTGTACTGAAAAAAACTCCGGGCGCCAATAATCATAAATGTTGAAGCGCGCGCAAAAAAAAGATTTTTTTGCGCTCTCATAGAGAGAAGTTGTGATTGATATGAAGTGTAATGCTGCTACTGTTCTGGAAATTTAGTTAAAATTCTATTTCAACTTTTCTATTAATAACAAAAAATAATAGCGCTTTCTTTTGCAATAATAAAATAAAATATACAATTTTATTGCAACAGACATAGTTTTGGTCGCTACGACCTCACAGATTCAACTGCATTTAAAAAGTAAAAATGCTAAAGCAAAAAAGTCTATAAAAATCTAACAGACTAGCAGCACATCAAAATGAGGCGTGATTGGCGTGAATGATAAGTTATCTATCGATAACCTTCATTAGATGCCCAGGAGGTCGCGAGGGACCAACGATACTTCAGTCGTCTTGGAGGATTACCCGGAAGTGAATTTGAAGACAGAATATGAACAAGAGGATTAGAATGGAGGGAGAGATTACTGTAGAATTTGAGATATCTGGATTTTGCTAGGGCGTGTATAAACGAAATCTTCCAGCTCAGTATGGAATGTTTTGATTAATTTAGCTTTAATAGTAGTATAATTTATATTGTTATATTTTTATTCAATAACTGTTCTAGAAAATATGTTTAAAAAAAATTGAGCATCATATTTGTCTCAAAGTACAAAAGTAAAATTCTACAATATAAACTGGAAGATGAAAAATTTGTGTTACAAGCAATTACATAATAGCAATAAACTTTTAATGGTTACTGTTAAAAAAAAAAAAAGAAATTGTAATTAGCCATAGCACTTACCAATGTTGGCAAGATGATGAATAGAAGTGTCCTGCGAGAAAACTAAGGGTATAGGTTGTGTAATAGATGGTAAAAGGCTAGCAAGAAATAAGGCTAGACCATCTTCAACTAAGGCAAATTTTACTCTGGTAATGTGACCATTGTCTGGACACTGCCCAGTCAACGAGATCAATTGCCTTATTTCTTCTTCATTCATTCGCAACAATTTTGATAGGCCCTATAAGAAATAATAATTTCTAAACTAATTTCCGATTTATTTCTAAATTTTCCAAAATCTCATTCTATAGCTAGCAACAAAAAGTACACAATGTACATTCTAACAAAATATATTTTTTTATTTTATTTACAATGAATTGTATATTCATATCTCTTAATTATACTTTGAAAAATAAAAAACTTACAACTTCATCTTCACAATAAGATGTTCGTACGACTGTACTATATTCAGGTGGTGCTTCCTGAAGCTGTAATGTAGTAGAGTAAAAATTCATTACTTTTTCAAGATTCTTACAAGCCAGTAGGCATTTCTTATTTTCATTATTATCATTCCCTTCTTCTGCAAATAGAAATCGTTTTAAGCAAAATATAAATATAAGCGTATTTGATTTTAGACTAATAAGTGAATAAAGTCAAAATTGTAAAAAAGAATAACTTTGAAGCTATAATGTCCAACTATTAAAAAATAAATACAACAAAAAAATTCTTATTTTATAAGAATTAAGTTATTCGCATTAAACTAATGTGAACTCTACGACTTTTACAAATTTCTGCTCGATATAATTCGTCGAAACTAGACAAATAAAAAAGCACTAAACATTGTTTCTGGACAACCATTAAACCTGATGTCCATTTAGGCCAGGGTTTTCCAATTTTAGGAAAGAAAGTATTTTTAAGGAAACCAATTTTCAATAAAATCAAAAAAAGTGTAGGTTTAGTGTTAATGCGGTGGATTTGGAACCCAGAGGTCCGGAATCAATCCATCAGTGCAGCCTTAGATACTCTCGTCCCAAGAACCTATTATACATCACATTAGCCGGTAATGGACAGTTTTGTCTGATATGGAAGAAAAATGCCAGATATTGGCATTGTCTGAGAAGGATCCGTGCTCAGTAACTGATATGATGCAACTTATATAATATATAATACTAGAGGAGCTCTGCCCCCTGGCTCCTAAGGCGCTCAACGGAAAGCCCCTACGGATACCAAAAAGAAATTGTACGAACAAAAACACATAAATTGAAGACAAAATTTTTATTTAAAAAACTTGTTTCTATTTGTATTTAATAATTTCAAAACTTTGACAAAGTAACATTTAATTGTCCGGGAATGAACAAGGGTCTATCTGCTTATAGGACAACAGGATCAAATCTCCCCCTCTTATTAGTAAGATCTTATTAGATCAGCCCCTATCTTATTAGTAATTAATGCAATGCTAAAATATAAGGAATTGTCGTCTGTCTCTATTACAATTTTTTTGCATCACAGCGCCCTCTTCCTTTGAAACAATTATAGTTGCAAATTCAAATTTTACGAGTTTATTATACACTCTTTTGTCAGGACCTCTTGTAAAACATAACAAATATTCCTAATGATTTCCATGTACTACATTTTTCAATGCTCGGTATTTCTCAACGTAAGGATTATGTTTTTTTAAATTTTTCTTATTTAACAATGTGAGGGTGTAAGTTAGTACATGATACGAAGTTTGTTCTACATCTCAAAGCAACAGCAAGTTCTTGCATGTTAATCTGACCACAATAACATTTATTACTCATAATTGAGTCATAAAGAGACGTTGGGGAATAGGTGAACTTGATCCTGTAGGTTAAGAACTGGATGCCATCTCTCTATGATATCTGCACGGAATGTAGCAAATGCGGATATAAGTTTTTCTTAAGATTTTATCACAGAAAATTTGTTGCAACTCTAACGGAAATGGAGATAATTCTGACAATTTCACTTTACCTTTATGCAGCTACTCTTTTTACAAAATTATTTCTCCAAAATGTCGCATTACAAAATGGGCAATTTTCAGTCATATTTTGCTGGAGGGTTGGTTTGACGCGGTATTTCGTAATTCTTATTTCTGAAGGCATTATTACTTAAGCTAAATTTGAAACACAGAATTATATCTGGTATTTTATCCGTCATAGCATGCATATTCCTTTTGTTCCTGACCGCTTTTGGATTTTCATCCATCATTAAGGCAAATTCACCAAGTTCGTGTAGAGGGTTCGCTTCAACGCAATGTTTCTGGTGCACTCACACTTGTTGTTTGTTTTCAAATGATGAAAATCCGAAACCGGTCAGAACAAAAGAAATATGCATGCAAAGACGGATAAAATACCAGATGTTATCTAGCATTGCGGGACCATCCACATATTCAACAGAATTATATCCCAGGTTATTAATAAAAAGTTGGATTGATATAAAAAACGACTATCCTTAATCAAGGATTATACTAACCAACTTATATATGTTGTATTTTGATAAATAATTTGTGTTAAAATAATTATTTGGCATGAACAATCTTGCATAGCAGGCAAGTTATGTCCAACCTTTCGAGTGAGACTTCCCCCTTAACATTCTATTTCAAATGGTGCAAACCGCTTGAAAATCCGCGCAGCCGGATTTGCAATATTAACGGATTTCACAAAATCGTATCACAAAATGGCTTATTTTGTTATATAATATATAGAAGCATATACAAAAACATTTATAAGTAAAAAAACGTTTCTTTCTTAAAACATAAATCAATAATACTAAACCTTGTATTTTCTCGTAGAAATTAGTAATAATACGTTGAAGTAAATGAGCTGTAACATGTTTAAAAGAAGCTACTAACTGAAGTGCTTGCAATCTAACATCGTCTGTATTAATTTGTGAACAGAGATCTACTAAATCGTCTATTCGATTTGTAGTACGTAATGCACGCTTCACTTGTTTTAATATGTGTAAATCTCGTGATTTCGGATCATTTTGATTGCTTAAAAAAACAAAATAATAATAATATTTCAATAAGATGAAAATAAAAAGAATAAAAATTAAAGTAATTATAAGAATAATAACCTTAGTATAGCATGAAAAGGCACATAAACTTCACTGATAATTCCAGAATTATTTATAAAGACACAAGGATGTTGGCTAAAATTGGAGTTTCTGACTAAAGTATTGTTCATTCCCATGATGCCATGTTTTATATATAACAATCTAAAACAATTTATATTTGTTTATACATGTTTTTCTAAATAGGTGATTATGTATACTGTTTTCTAATTATTAACCTTCCAAATTTAGAAGCCAACAGAGTAGCTACTTTAGGACCTTGCTGCAAAGCCCAAACTTCCACAATACCTTTCTTAGGTGCGTAGATAGCCAAATAAAGAGCAGTACGACCAGCACCAGGTATCTTTTCCTCATCCACAGTTATAAAGGCGCATTCGGCATCCCGATAACCTTTCCACATTCTAAAATATTAGAAAATTTAGGATTTCATTTAATTTTTACATATAATTTATTTTAAAATTAATTTAAGCATTAATCTTCGTTAAAGTGACATTTATACCTCACAGCTATACCAGAAAAATTATCAATAAGAACAACTCTTCCTAAAGAATCACAAACTACGCTTAAATTCTTTTGCGGTGACATATAAATACGTTCTCCTTTACGAATGATATCACAAAGACCAAATCTGAAAAAAAAAAATTAATGTTATTTATTGTAAAAATAATACATTAAACCATCCCAACACTAATGCCACTTTGTGCATTCAAAATTTCTCATATATTGGCCACTTCTAAGAAGTTTTTTCCAACTGGATTTTATTTTATTCCATTTTTTTATCCTACGCCAGTTCTTAGGATAGGAATTAATCCTATTTCCCTTCTCGCAGTACAATTCATTTCTGATCTTTGGCACCATTTATCAGATAAGATGGGCATGTTGCTATATCATTACTATTCATGGAATCGCCTAGATCGCATAGGCGGCATAAAGGACTGTCTTTGATATCATTAAACTAGAAGACAGCCAAATACGGATGTAGATTCTTTGAGTTAAAAGAAAAAATAAGCTTTTTTGGACATATGCCCGGAAATTCCTTTTTAAAGAGCTTTTTATTCAAAAACCTATTGACTGTTTTTCATGTACATATATTTAAAAACCTTCCAACTTCTTAAAAAAAAAAAAAAAAGGCTTTCAATTAAAGGTTTTTATCAAACATCACAAAATGCATTGGCTTATCCTCAATGATTCATGGAAAATGGCTTCTGATTTGAGGTTGTTTGAGAATTGGTGTGAAGAAATTTATGAAGTACAAAGTTTTCCCTCGAAACAGGTTATCATATGACTTGTTGATGACCGACAGATACAAGTTTTTATATCAGAAGATACAAAGTTAATTTCTTAGAAAAAGTTTTATTCAATGCTTTGTATTTAATTTTGAACAATATTTTTACTTTTTCTAATTGCTGTTAAGGGGGAAGTATTGTGATCTTTTAACTTAAGCTTTTAATTTAACTTAAGCAATCTATTCTTTACTTAAATACTTTTTACCCAGAAATCATCCTTGAAACATCGATTTCTTATGCGACCCATAGGGAATCCTTGATTAAGAATGTCCTAAAACACGAACTCAGCTTTTAATTTTTAATTTTCCATGCATTTCATAAAAAGTAATTGCATTTAAACTCTCAGTGGACCCACAGTGCTTCCCCACTTAAAACTCTCATCTATTTTGTGGTGCTAACAAAAGGATAAGGTCAACATGAAAAGCTCCATCCCTGCTTCGGTAACAAATGTTTCTTCTGAATAAACTGTGTTTAGCTTCTGCTAATTCTGTGTACAGAATTAGTACCCACAGTTGCGGAGGCAAGTATCTTTCTCCCCAATCTGTTGCAGATTGCCTTATGTTTCCTAGAAAGCAATGCTAAAGGGATAACTCCCTTCCAATGTTCACATTTATAACTATCAATGCAGAGTTTTGGGGGCCTCTCTTAGAATAATTTTAAATAAAAGAAAAACTTTCTGCGAAATCCCTTTTTTACAAAAAGTTGTTTAACAGAAAAGATGCACCAAAGTATCTTTCTCTTGCGAATCACCGTTCGTTCAAAAAACCTCAGCCGGCCTAAATAAATTTTGATTAAAGTTGGAGTCAAGGAGAGAGAGAGAGAGAGAGAGAGGGTGAGAGAGAGTGAGTGAGAGAGAGAGAGAGACTAATTTTGTGCAGTCTACATTCATGATAATACAAACAAAACCAGCAATTACAAATACACTGCTCTTGAAAAAAATAATCGCTTAGTATACAGACATCAAAAATTTAAATAATAATCCAAAATAACCTGCATATCATTGCCTCAGGAGGTTCCAGTAGTTGTTTCTCTTTTACCAAACGATCTGTAGAAGGTGGTGTCCGCTTTGCAAACCAACCTCTAAATATAAATGAAAACAAATATTGTATACATTTTTATTAACAATAAATAGATTTTATGAAAAGAGTATGGACATACAATGGTACTGCACTCCCAAAAGCAGATTTCACTTTATTTGCCATCGCCCTAGCAACATCAGCTAACACTGGCCCAGCTGTACCTTCGACAATAGAATGATAGCCGACAAATGGAGCCACGCCAGCTGCCAAGATTGTTGTCACTTGTGGAGGAGAAGATCTGTAAATATTAAAAGAATCATGAGATAAAAAGTGTTAACTATTAAAAGGAATGTATGAAAAAAAGAAAAAAAAGGATGAATCAACATTTTTAAAAATATTTTTCTTTCTTAGGAAGATTAGAATACATGCCTGTAAGTAGCATAATAGCCACCTCGAACAGAGGCAGTTATTAGATGAGTTAATGATGAAGTAGTCCATGTCCCTAAGATTACAGTATCAGATATTACTTCTTGGTCAGGTAGCGCCCATTTGGTTAGCGCCAATGGAGGAGAAGTCACTCGATTTTCGCCAGAACAATTAGCTTCAACTATATACAAAGTAGAAAATTTATTTAATAAATAATTTAACAAACCCTTTTATTTGTTTGCGCATTATTATGTTTTTCTTTTTTATGAGTTTCACATAATTTAGATTTTATCCTTTTGTATCCGAGATCGAAATACTCATCCCAACATATCTATCTAATTGACCACTAAACAAACAAGAATCATGAAAATGCTGGTTATCGGGAACCAGCATTTATAGATAAAATATTTTTCTTGTAGAGGCTGAAAAACAGAGGCTAATGTGCTGGGATGATTATAATCTCGATGTTAGATCTATTATGAAGTCAAATCCATCATAACCTACATCAATTGTGGCTCCTAATATTGTGCTGAATATAGTCGAATGTAATTTGGGCAATGTGTAAAGTAAATATGCGCAATAGAAATAGTTTGGCCTATCCTTAAGCTGTGCAATGAAATCCAGCCTTTTTCGATTATATCATACAAAACTTCCGATGGATACATCTTAACTGAACCCACTGCGACCATTGTAATGCAATAAACCTTTGGAGAGGGAAAATTCTCTGTATTCTTTTTATGTAATCAGAAGACATCAAAACATGTATTTCATTGGAAAACTCAAATTCCATATATGATACGACGCGTAACTCCTCTTACCATTTTTAAACAGAATTAAAAAAAAAAAAACGTGTTTTAGGAGTCTTAAAACCTATACTTGCAAACTCTTATTTATTACTAGTTGGGAGTAAGGAAATGAAAATTAATAACACTATAGTATATGTAAATAATACAAATTCAATTTAAAAACCTACGCCTTGCTAGTTGATTTCTGCAAGCTTTAAGGGTATTGCACAAAGCAAATCCATGTACAGAACATACTACACTTTTATAAGTAACGTGCAATTCATCTGACTGAACTGGCATCAACTGAGGATTCGGCGATGGCTGGTAACTTTGAAATTTCAAACTGATCACTTCTTCATCATGAAGTACCTCTGATAACAATAGTCCACCTTTCTGTAAAACGAAAATATGCTGCCATAAAATTGAATTTTTTATTTTAGTTGAATAATGAATAATTTACGATCAATAAAAATTAGCTTTTAATATTTGATATATTACGCAGTCTATCAAATTACAAATAAAGAATAAGTGAAGTTTACGATCTGACCTCAGTATAAAATCTTACTGCACCAGAGGTAAAGCCAACAGCTATGGCTGTCCAATCAGCACCACAGTGGGCACTTAATTTTCCTTGACCAGCAATAGGAAGGCAAAGTACACTTGTTATCTTCTCGCTTAAATAACAAAAACCATTACACTGTTAATACTTACTAGAGATATCAATAAAAAAACTATTTCTGAGATCCTACTTACTTCAACTCTTCAGTAGGATCCCCGTTCCAAGATAAAATGTACTTTATTTTGGCCTCATTTTCCTCTTCAGAGTCCCATTTTGCTACATCCATAAACAAAATCTCATTGTTCTTTATTTCGTTTACCAGTACTGTTAATTACATAACATAATTATCATTTTACTATTATCAATATTACCATTTAAAATCGCCAAATTTCTATCTTTAGCCAACACCAGAAGTTCACTTGTAGGCGATAATGATAAGTGACATTCTTCTAACCAATTCTCTTTGGGTGGTGAGGAATCTTCCACGGACCAGTTCCATGAATCATCAACACCTAAAGTTGTATAAATTTAAAATAATTTAAATATCACATTCCAAAATGAATTAAATTTTTAACAATAAATAATATTAACTTTAAAACAAGAAAAATATTTAGTTTCTTAAGTGATCGAGTGTGGCTGTAGAAATTTGAGGGTGCGCTTCCATTTACTTTCTACCTAATCCTGAAGCCTTTCCTATCTGATCGCTCCTTCTGAGTTTGCTTTGGTTCCTCCAGATCTTCCATATTTCAAATCCTTGCTGGTATCAAGCAAGGACGTGTCCTATCTCCTATTCTTATAGCAGACATTCCTAGCCACCCCGAAACAATCCTTTCACCTACGCAGATGATACCGAGGTCCTGGCCTCTACACCGATCCCGTCCTCGCCTCAAGAGCCCTCAGACCCACATGAATGATGCCTTAAAGGAATGGCTGACGAAATAGCAAATTAAAGTAAATCCTACAAAAGCCGGAATATTAATTTTACTTTTTGTCGTGCTATCCTGTCTCCTATCCTCCTCCACAGGCCATTAATACCATCTGTGGACAAAGTAATGTTTGTACTTAGACAACGTTTAACCTGGAACCCTCACACCAGACTGAGAAGACTAAATCTCAATCGAAGTTATAACTTATAACTTCTCTCGAAACAAATGACAGATGTTCCAAACTTTCCTTGAAAAACAAAAGACTGATTTTCAACACAATAATTAAACCCTTCTGGACCTACTGATGGAGGTTTGGGATTCAACCAAATATACCAATTCCTACTGTATCCAATCCTTCCAAACCAAAGTCCTTCGTCGAAACATAAACACCCTATTTTATATTTCTCTTATACCCTCCATACCGAACTCAATGTTCTTTTTGTATCACAATTAATCAAATGCCGGTACCAAAAATTGATGATTCCACCACTGCACATCGTAATCCCCTCATTCGGACTGTCGCACCTAATATCCGACAACCCCCCAAGACGGCTGAAACGCCGTTAGCCTCGAATACACCTCAGCAGCCAGTAGAAGTTAAAAGGTACTTGGGAGTACCTCCATACCTCCACTGGGAGATATGCTAACTTATGTTACTTATTGTGTAAGCACCTAGCAGTAAAATTCCATGAACAATAAAGAAAAAAAAGTTTCTAAATTCAACTGTCTTTTTTTAACAAAGACCACAACAGATCTTCTAGGTTGCATTTGATATGTCTTATCCATGCACTTCCTCTACGCTCTATCTATCTAACTACTGTGTCTATGATTGCAATATTTGTTGTATTTTTCTAATACACTGCATTACACTTTGTTATTTCTTGTGAGTTACCATCTTTGTAACCAGAAAGTTGTCATGTTACCAAATTGTAAATAATTGTAAACAAAGAAGAATTTGTGTAGAAACAAGCAATGTTTGCAAAACTAACAAATGCGATGTGATATTTGTTTCTAATATATGATCAGTTCCGGATAACTACTTTGTATAATTAAGAAAGTTAAATAATTTTTTAAGAGTTAAACGAATAAACAGAGTACGTACCCTCTGATACGAATATATCATTCTTAAACAATATTTTTTTTATATTTTCCACATCAACAATACTACCAAAAGATCTAAACTGGCAAGTCATACTGTGTATTACTTACAAATTCACGGAAATTGTAAAAAGTAAAAAAACATATTTACATAAATCAAACTTAGTACGCATAAACATTTATCAAAATTTAGTAACCAGCTGGGTACCTCTAATGGGGACGTGTTCTATTTATGCGTATTATCAGCTATGCAGCTGTTAGTTAACCAAAAAGAAGGTTTCATTTTAATTCGTGGCTACATTGCCGGCTGTTTATTATGATTTTATTAGCTTCTTTAAAACTGATATTTTTGTATAAGAATGATTTTTCTTTTTATTTAATTTACAAATTTTAGTAATTTAAAGAAGATATGAATATTTATTATATTAGGAATAGTTTATGTATTAATATTTCATTCCTTCTGCTTATTCATGTGTTTGCTGTAAATCAAAAAAATGAAAAGGTCCCTGTAAATGATTCGAAAAGTGCTGAAGCAGTTTGTATCCTTTAAATTTAGAAAAACAATTACGTACTTATTAAAGTAGGATGTCTCATTGCTCATATTTTAACAGTCTTTTCATATTTTGACACGTATATGCTGGCATACCTTGTTTTACAAGCTTGTATAAGTAACACACTTTGAGGTTCGAATGTTTTTGGAACCTAAATATCATCCTTAACTCAGATTTAGTTCGAAAACTTTTCAAATTAGAAAGGGCTGAACAATTAGCTGCAGTAAAAGCTCTCCTTAAAATTGGAAAAGAAGATAAACAGAGTAAAATGGTGGAAGCTATTGCTGAAAAAGTATTTATTGTTAGTTTTTCTTCCCAATTTATTGTTCTTAATTAACTTTACTTTTTTGAAAGCAAGAAAGAAAGGTCACATAGTCTTTCACTATTGTTATAGTTTTATATTGAAGATTTTTTTTTTTTTTTATCTTCAGGTTATTCGTAAAAGTAGAGCTATATTGGAAAATTTTGGCTATATACCAGGGGAGTCAGCATTTCCAACTGATGAAAAAATTCAAGATGGTATGAATAATTTCTTGTTTTTCATTAACATCACGAATCCATACAGGAAAATAAAACAACCTGTTATTAAAGAAAATGTGTTGAATGTGATGTGTGGCTTTAGAATTAATTGAATTTATTTTTAGCTCTTTCGAATGTTTTGGAGAATACTGCATTTATAGGAGATATTATTCTGAGACTTCCGGATTTAACTCATACGATTTTAAGAAATCATACTGAATGGTCATATCTTTTGAGATGGAGTTTAACCTTTACCAATCAAACTCAATTAGTAGACAATAAAACTAATATTTTGTTAGATTTAGTAAGTCAATGTATTTTTTTTGCATTTATTGATATACTTATCGAAATAGCTCATTTATAAGTTGTAATGTTTTTCATTTTTCTCCAATAGGTTAATCAAGAAATGAACTTCACTCAAAGGCACATTAATTTCACGAATCCATACAGGAAAATAAAACAACCTGTTATTAAAGAAGATGTGTTGGAAGTAAAGAAAAAGCCAAAGAAGAGAAAAGTGTTACCAAGAGGTCCTCGTCTCTCTAGTCGGCAGTTTGGTGATCTTTAAATTTGTTTTCTAACATTTGGATATTTTTAGAAATTTGTGCGAAACATTCACAGGACTTTCTCTTACTGCAATTCTAATAACAGATTTTCTTAAAAAATGTAATTTTTATTATCATTAAGTTTATATAAAATAAAATATGCCCTTTATATTTAAATAATTTATAAATATATTAACTATATTTATACTAGATTTAAATAGGGTTTTTAAATCCCTATTCAGTTAACTATATTTATACTAGATTTACGTACATTTTACTTATTATTTTGATTCTTGTAATACAAAAGGTATAACAACTACGCATGTTTCAAGTCTAAAAATATTAAAACAGCATTAGCTTAACCTCATATTTCCCCAGTAATCACCCCATAAAGTAACATCGAAAAATGCTACAAATAAAAATTATGAGTTTTTATATTTTTTTATATATTGTAAACATTACATTGAAGCCAGTAGGCTTATTGTAGGAAGTTGGGTAAGTTAAAGAGATTGAGTTTTTACATACATAGATAGAGTACCAAATTTAAAGTAAATGGAGTCTATTCGAGAAAATTCTGAAAAACCTAAGAGTGGTCATATTATATATTATACTGAAATGGCAGTTTAAGAGTAATTCGAACATCCAGTTTACTTATTTTGTTTTTTTTTGTAACCTACAATTTTATTAAGCAATTTATTGACTCTTTATATTATGTAGACAATAGAACGTTTTCCATACCTAAATTGTACTTAAGGAAACTCTAACGCCACAACTCCTCAGAACCCTACAAAAATCAGTTTCAAATAAAAAGGTTAGGAATATTTGCTATACATGAGGGTGAGCAGCAAGTATATGAAATCGTTGGAGCCGTTTTCCAAACAGACGTTAAAACATTAAAAAACTATTCAATAATATCGATTGTGATTGACCGAAACCTTTTTTTCGGAATCTTAAGATTATACATAACACAGAATAAAATTTGAGCTTCCTGGAATCTAATCTTTTTGGTTTCCGCGGCCATTTTCATGAAAAACACTTGAGTTTCCAAGTTGAAACCGCTTCAGTGGAGCAAAATTACTCCATTAGCTTGCTCCGAAGTGGGTGAAACTTCGGTTTCTCGCAAACCACTGACGCGGTCTCCACCCGGAAACTCAAATGTTTTTCTTGAAATCTTTCGTCTTTAGGTTAATTTGTCCACAAACTCACTCACGATACCTGATTCTGAACCATATATATATATATAAACACCAGATATATATTAAGCAGAGAAATCGAAACATGCAATTCCGTTAAAAAAAATTGACAAAATTGCGTTGTTTATTCTTATAGCAGTAAGAGAAATTAGCAATCTTTTTCAGATACTGCTTAATTTAATTTACATCGCCAACAAATTTTATAGATTTTTTTTTTTAGTGGAATGATTAATTGATAAGAATTTTATTTTATTGACAAAAGTCCAGTGCTACCCCCAGATTTTCTCTTCCTAGGAGCCTCTTCAGCTCACTGTTTAGTGATGGACAATGTTGTTTGTAAGGAGAGAACACTGTCTAGAGGCCGGCAGTGCACTGAATGGGATCCGGGCGCCAATGATCATAGATGTTGACGCACCTTAAATTAAAAAAAATAAATAAAAAAGACTGTTTTCAATTTTTTTTTTTTTTAATAGTTGTTTCTTTTTGGACCATTACGATTACTTTGTTGGGCTGTTCGCGCCAAAGGTTCACAATTACTTTGTAGTGGTAAGAATTCCAATAAATTCCTTAACTCTCAGGTTATTTTTAAGACATCATTTAAATAATTCCAATTCAATATTTTGTACAGTATAAAGAAAGATACTTGTCATAATTTCTATATTTGATAATAAATATATTTGTTAGAAAAATTAGTACTTCGAGATAAATGCAAGTGCAGGCAAAAAAATGTGTTTTTTTTTTGTTTTTTTTCAACAGATATGTGTTTTGTAAATTTTATATTTATTTTTTGAGAATTCAATTTTTCATCACATACTACTTTTACTGTTTTATAATTCATTAAGGATAGATTTTTTATATCATGGTACTTTTAATTAATACAGAATAGTGTACAAGACTACTTTCAATAAATGATTATTTACGAGATCTTTCAATACAATCTGTAGAAATCCTGTTGTTTGAGCTTTAATACTACTGTATTTTCTGTATTTGTAAGATAACAATATAATAAATTAAAAAAAAATCTTTAAAAAAATACATCATAACCTAAAAGGCATAATTATAAGAAGATTTTTCTTGTTGGCCGTTAGTTGTAATATGAAAACAATAATCAGTTGGGTTCTCGACCAAAAAAAGTAAATTTTGTAATTGTTTTTTATTATGACAGTTCGACGTTTCGACAAACTTTGTTTGTCTTCTTCAGGAAGAATACAAAACAAAATTATAACATGAAACACAAACAAAAAACCAAATACATAGGTGAGATTACAGTAGTAATGCTAAGTCTGTAAATGGATTTCTGTAAATAGATTTACAGACTTAGCATATGTAATCTCACCTATGTATTTGGTTTTTTGTTTGTGGTTCATGTTATAATTTTGTTTTTTCTTTAATTTTGTTTCGTATTGTTCCTGAAGAAGACAAACAAAGTTTGTCGAAACGTCGAACTGTCATAATAAAAAACAATTACAAAATTTACTTTTTGGTTTTGTGTTTTTTTTTTCCATCAATTGGTCGAGAAGCCAACTAATTATTGTTTTCATATTCAGGCATAGTTATAATTACAATATCTTAATAATCCACATTCTCGAATCTTTTTCACATTGGATATCATAGCACTAATCAGATTCGCCGTTTATTATATATTACAATGATCGTGGTAAGTACTATTCTTGAAGAAAGTCTCACTATAATAGTCCTGTATTTGACAAAAAGTAAGTATGTTTGATATTTTGGAACGGAACTAGCTTAGTTGTGTTTAGTTCCTTAGAGCTGGAAAGCATTCAGAGATATTTTCCGTGATAGCCTTCTTTTTGTCGCATCGACTGGTTTTGGGCGTTCGCCCATCATCAAGATGCATTTGTCAAACAGTGTATTAACACAGAGCAAGTTCAGTTTATACACTTTGTGCAAATCTATGTTGTCACACTGTTTGACAAACGCATCCTGATGTCGGGCGAACGTCCAAAACCGGTCGATGACCACAAAAAGGAGCAGGCTGTCACGGAAAATATCTCAGAACTAGCTTAACCTATTTTAGGATATCTCTGCATCTATATATATCTTTATTTTAAGTTAGGTAACTTGCGCAATAAAACGGTTTTTTTTATTCTCCTATCCCAAACATCATTCTCATTCTTGCATCCCAGGATATTTCTGCACTTAATAATATCTATAAAAAAAAGTTATTAAAATGAGTATTTTTTAATATCCCTGTTTTTTCCTTATTTCTAAGTATAACGTATGGGATTGTCCAGGTTCACCATGGAGCAGTTAAAAATTAGGATAGTTAACACATGACTACTACTAATAGTCATACTAAAAGATAGTTCATTTTATTAACATGCTTATTAAAGCATGTGGGATGCCCATAATCTTCTTACCTGTAAATATTCATTCTTCAGGGTACTATATATTATAGTGCACATTTCCGAAATTATGTGAGAAATTGTGGACACTGGCATACTGAACAAATACATTAAACAGTGGAAACTGTCCCCAGTAAATAGACAAAATTTTTAAAAAAACATTGCAAAACTCTTCAACACAATTCAGAGAGCGCCTAAGTCCTAAAAACTTACAATATTATGCTCTCCCTTTATATGTATAAGTAATTTTAAGTCCAAGAAATATTTTAGGGGAAAAAAATTGTCAAATATAATTGTAATCATTCCATGTGAGAATTAAGAGAAATGAACAGGCAGACTTAGTTACAGAGAGGTACAGTTCATGTCGTTGACCTGCAAATATAAAGATTCCTTGGAGACGTACATT
Source organism: Triatoma infestans (assembly GCA_011037195.1). Classification (NCBI taxonomy): domain Eukaryota; kingdom Metazoa; phylum Arthropoda; class Insecta; order Hemiptera; family Reduviidae; genus Triatoma; species Triatoma infestans. The sequence goes on from JAAEAF010014907.1 coordinate 193,664, forward strand.
GATAGATCTAATATCTACTGTTAGGAAAACTGGCAAATTAGTTATGCTGTGAGAAGAGAAGCTTTTATAAAGAAATAAATCCAGAAATAAACAAATAAAAAATGGCATACAGAACACATTATGTATAAGAGTAGTGATGTTTGATGTTCTTTGCAACCACTGTATTTGATATTTAATAAAAATAGATATCGAAGTCGGTCAGAAAAACTAATTCAAATTTTCAGCAACGTTTTTAAAACTTAACTTTAATTTTAAAAACTTGAAATTTTTGAAAACTATGTTTTGAGTAGGGACAATTACAAGATAAACCATAAATGTTTTCCTGAAGAAGGCAATAAATTTACCAAAACGTCGCTGAAAATTTGAAAATCTGTTTTTCTGACCGACCTCGATATCCATTTTTATAACATAAAAATAATATGGGGAGAAATGATATTATTGTGTTCAGATGTATTTTTGTGCACTGTGCTTTTTTTTGTTTTTGTAGTGGTTTTTGACTGTTTTTTGTGTTAATTTTTTTACAAGTAGCAGTCTAAGCAAAAGGTGTTATTATGGTGTAATTTTAAACTTTTAAAACTTAATATTTAACGAGAAAAAAAAAAGTTTGTTCAGTTTTTGTAAGTAAAGAGAAATTAGAGACCTGTGTGTAACATGCCTGGAGATAAGGGCCTGCCTTAGGAATGCGAGAAGAGTATTTGTATTATAATATTAACATCAATAAAATCAGACTGGTCTCACGGTTGAGGTTAGCTAGTAAAAAGTATACATGTATCTTTGAAAATTTGGAAAAAGTTCAATTTAATAATGAGCAGTTATGTAGACTGTGTGATTCGGGAGATAAAGATGACGTGATACACTATTTACTGTATTGTCCGTCCCAGTTTCCATACAGAGAAAAGTACTTGAAACATTATTTGTCGGATTGTAATGACACAGTTTCTAATATAGAACAAGTACTCTCTCATACTGATGAAAATAAGATTAATAATATATACTTATTTTTTGCCAAAAGTGTGAAGTTAAGAAAGTTTCTTATAAATTAGTTTACTATAGTTCAGCTGTATCGCCTAGTTATTTATCTGTATATTATTTAAATTCTTAATGCGTTTACAGTTTATAAAATATTGTAATGACTATCAGATAAGGATGATATTAATCAAAATTTTTTTATTTTTTTTATTTTTATTTTTATTTTTAAATTTTCTATGAGTTATGTATTTTGAGGTATATTTATTTTATTTTATATTTTTAAGTTTTTTGTTCTGTTCTGCTTATTAGTATTTCATTTTTGTATTTTCTCCCACTTCTTGCTATAGATTTTAGTATCTTTAAAGGAATAAAGTATACACATAAAAATAATATTAAAACAATAGTCGACTGAGAGCACTATGGCCCTGCGTAAAGGAGTATCTATACAAAATAGATATAGTGTTATTATTATTTTTATGAGATGTTGAAAATTTAGAGAAGAAAATTTGAATTATAAAGTGTTGGTTATTAAAAGAAACAAATTTGGACATATGACAACATTTTTGAAGAGTTTCCTTGCATTATCTTCAGCAGTAGACGAGCTTAAGAGAAGTGAATGAGTAAAAATAATGTCATTTCTTGTATTTAAAGAGGTCATATTTTGGATGAAAATTATAAATAATATTTAGATTGTTATTTACTTAATTTGTTTAATTACCAACATACCCTAATTACCAGCGGTCGAGAAAAACGGCAAGTTGTAAGAACGATGTCTATCAAAATAACGAACTTAATTCATAAAAGTATTGAATAATATTGTTGAAATAAATTTTGGATACAGCAAAGCCGAGGAATACACCTCTGCCTTTTACCCATAAACCTCCAATCGACTCCAGAAAGAAGCTTTTATCAAAGAAGTTAGCTCAAATACATAAAATGATCCTGCCGATCTATTGTAACTCCTTCTTATTTCTACACATTATGCAATGGTCAGTAAAAGAATAGGAAAATATATAGTTTATATGCAAGGTATGCCAGAGTTTGTCCATGCTTTGAGTTCACCTCAAAAAAGTGCATATGGTCTGAGGGTACGAGAAGATACGTGTGAACAAAACACATAAAAGGCCTATCACTTTTAGTCGATACATATTTCCAGGAATATAGATTTTTACAGGACTCTGGAGGCACCTTCAAACTTGAGTTTTTCTCTAAATTGCCACATCAATGCAATATACAGGTAATTATACCATCTATATTATATTAAAGTATCTTAAATGCATTGCTGTAATGCCAAGTTTGAAGAAATTCGGTTAATCGAAAGTGTAATTTTACAGAATGGATTCCAGAATTTTTTGTAATTTCCTAGTAAACAGATCGATTGATTTCCATTAAACTTGGTATGCTAACTGCGCAGATATCAATTTTATCAGTTTTATTTGAAACATTGTTCTAAGGGAAAAATAATTTTAGAAGATAGCGTTACAAGTTCTGCTGAGAGGTGACAGAGGGCGCTACAGTGTGGTCACACATTCACCCAGAACTTGTGAATGTTTCACATCAGATAGTGTCATAATCTAACATTAAACAAGAGAAATCATAGTGAAACTTGGCATTCATTTATTTTGCTGGCCCTGGTTTGAAAGAAGAGACAATAAAATTTTGTATTTTTAGATCCAGCACAGTTTTAATACATGATGAGTCTGGCTGATTTATATAACAAAGTTTTTATGATGCATACAAACAACTAGTTAAAATACAAATTTCGTTGAACATAGTATACGAGACTACTTATATTCATATAACATTGACAAAAACAAACAGTATCCAAAAAAAGTAAACTCAAATTTAAAATCTATAAAAGAAAAAAAGATAGAAAAAAAACAACAAAAACAAAAAATCATTGAATTAGAAATCGATAGCAAAGTTGCCCTTTTTTAAGCAAGAACAGAAAAAATTAAATACATTTTTATTTAATTTATCATTATTATCAATATTCAAAATGTCCATAAGATTGCTGATTGTGCACTGATCTGGAAGTATATTAGTTAGAAATTGAGATCTGTAATTATTATAAGCTGGGCAATGAAAAAATATATGCAATAATGATTCTTTTTGATCTAAACCTATAGTATGGATGGTCTCAGTGCATATTTTTATAATATATCCTAATGATTGATTTATTGGAATTTCTCAGCTGCATTATCACTCTTTGCTTTACAATTTTGGATCTAGTTGTGAGGTAGAATTGCGACTCCTGAAGATCAGGTGGTAACATCTATAAAGTGGGTTGTAATTTGAATCTCTATTCAACCTTAAAATGTGCTGTAATTTGAAATCTATTTAAATTTTTGCTAATTTTAATGTCCATCTCGTCAATATGTCGTCCTTCAGTCGCAATAATTTATTATAAAGATTGCATACTCTAGCAGCCAATGGAACAAAAATACGTTATGTAAGAGCTTGAACCAATTATTGCTTTTAAAGTTTCCAAAATGTATTTAAATCTTATGTTCAAAAAATATATTGTACCATATTCAAGTGGTTTCCTCAGTAATAGTTTGCACCACTATGATAATGACCTCAAGCTGAATTTTACTTATTGCAATAAAAAATTATTATAATTATGATATAATAAATATTTCTAATGACTGGATTTTAGTTAAAATTTATCTTCGAGATATTTAATTTATCGTGGGGTTAATTTATTTTAAACCAAATATTGATTTAATATAATATATGCTCGATTGTTTTGATTTGATTCTGTTCTGCGGCGATTTTATTTGCCGTATTGGTATTTGGCGGGTTGTTCTGAAGAAGATCAGAATTTAATTAGGTTATTGCAGGACAGTAATAAGTCTAAATCACTTCAAATATATATATTTCTTAAAAATACTATGGAGATAAGATCCTTTTTTATTAATGAATAATAGATGGGTAAACTATAAATGATGAAAAAAAAAATATATATAAATATATAAAAAGTATGTATTATATCTCTGGTTGAGTTAATAGATTAATAATTTTGTTCAATTTTTCAAATTCTCCTTGTGTTATTTTAGGTTAACATTTATTTTTTCTTTTCTTGTAATTTCAATGTTCCTATTCAAGTAGTAGTATTTTCTTTTTCTTTTGTTTGTCTGTATTGTTTTTTTGTAAGGCAAGTCTTCTTTGTATAGGGGAAACCCTAAAGACAAATAAATAATAAAAGGGTCATCAAGGAATAACAAATTTTGAGTCCAATAGGATTACCTCTTTACCTCCTTGGTTATCTATAACAAAACCATAGTTGGAATGCTAATACTATTATAAAATGAGCTGTATAAGGGGGATCAACATCTTTTTAAATTATTAATAGTGTTTCAGAATTGATACGCTGTTAAATTTTTTTTTTTGTAAAAGAATTTTTATTAAGTAGTTTACAGTTGTAAGAAACCAAAGAGATTGTATTATCCGTCAAAAAAACGAAAAAAGAAATCTTCTATTTAGTAAAAAGCTTCTTCTTCACATCTTATATAGACTGTAAACTCGTAACTACTATAATCAAAACTACAGAGTTTTGTTCCAGAAACACAATTTTCGTAAGACTACAACTTGAACAACTGTCTCTACACGTACATTAAAAACAGATAAATTTTTTTAAGAAATTTTTTCATATCTTGTTCTTTCAATCGGGTTAGGTTATGCTCTCATATTATTATCAATTTTCTTTTCATAAAAGACCATCATTTTCCTTACATAGATACTAATAGTATGCAACCTCAATATCCAGGACTATGTTTCCGTATTCAATTTCCATATCCTAATACGATATTTATTATTATTATGAAAATTGTCTCAGAAGTTCACTCATTAAAATCTACATTAGTGGCAATGAGTTTGTAACTCACCAGTCTTGTAGAATGTGCAATTGGTAGTAAAAAGAGAACATGGAGCCCATATTTTGTGAATTGATATCACTTGAACAATATTTTTTTGCAGACAACATCAACTCTCTCACCTCAAAACACACCTGCAATTATAAATTGCTGAGTAATATTTTTATATTTCCATTTCTGTAAAAAAGGATAGTGAAGTAATAAAACGCAGTCACTGAAAAGAAGAAAAATGATTATGAAACATTTTCTAATCAAGTCCTGAAACTTCATGACAAATTAGACACCATTCATTATTAATACTTAGACACCATCACTTAGATAAAAGTTTAAGCTTAAATTACATCAACCTCTAAATGTGAGGAGGCTAAGTATCTCAGTTTTAAGATATTCAGTAAGTTACAGATCAATTATTTTAAAAATCTATCCAAATCCTAATGAAATTTCATTTTCTTCCAATAGTCGTAGAATATTGTATAATTAAAAAAAAAATCATTCTAATTAGAACAGGATTTTAATTGATAATATTGTATGTTTTATTTCGAAAACTTATTTTTATTAGTAATTTAACAATAATATTTTTAACTTACCATTATAAAGTTCTATTTCCCAGATAATTAAATCATTAAAAAAAATCTCGTAATTGGAGCATTTAAAAAAAAATGGCGTCTTTGTAAAAAGGTTCAAGACAGGAAAAAATTATGTATTAACTTAATAAAATTCAAAATTGAATTTTTTAATCAAATTCTAATTAATATTAAAATCAATTTAAAAAAAAATTAATCAATTATTAACATAATTTTATATTATTTCTGTGAAATTTTTTTAAAGTATTTCTTTCGAGATTATTTGTCATAATTAAAAATAAAAAATGTATTGAATTATTAATTTAATTAAACAGTAATTAAAAATAGAAAAAGATATATAAAATAAGCATTTCAATAATTATTTTTCGCAAAAATTACATTAATACTATTCAATTACCCGGAAGGATTATTCAAGATTATGAACTCATTATGGGCATTGATGGGCCCTATCCACTTCCTCGTTCTTTCCTATGGATGATCTGCTCTGGTGAACACCAATTCTACACGCAGGTAAAATTAACATAATAAAAATTTGAGTAAATTAATAATCATTCATGATAATTCATTTCACAAATTATGAGGTAATTAGTGGGTATCAAAAATAAGTATGAATTATTATTTTTGGTTATCGGTTGATTTAACTAAATGAAATAAATTAGGTCAAATGGATTCCAAATAAATTCCTGTGAAATTATCTTTTAAGAGTGATGATTCAGAATCAATTACTATACGGAAAAATAGTATTTTAATAGAATAAAGTAAAAAATGGATTTATGAGATTGTTAAAATTTCGAATGCTGTTTCAAAGAAAATTAAACGAATAAATTAGATCAACTGAAATCCACTAATTCAAAATGGCGTGATTATGACGAGATATATATTTTTTTTTTCAGTACTTTATGCTTCTTAAAACATATAGTATAGCTTAATGTATTATTTCTGCCTTTCTATTGAGTAAAAAATAATTTCTTAAAATGATTTCAAATTAATCAATGATCGATCTATAATAATTGATTTTGAGATATGATAAGATTAATAATATCATAACCACACTGGTAACTGGCTATGAAAGTGCCCTTAAATAATATTTCTAAGCAACTTTTTTTTACTAATTAGAAACCATGGAAGAATTTATGACTAAGAATGAATTATTAATCACATACCTGCCATTTGTACAAAGTAGATGCTTTCAATCTAGATAATTCACTTTTTTATGATGACCTTATTTCTATTATTATTATTTTTATTACTTCACATGTAATAATTTATATTCTCTTAAATTTATGCACAAATTATGAGTTAGCTTTTAAAAAATTTCTTAGTGATCTTCGATTCTGAAATCCCTTATTTCAAGATGCAATTTTTTGTTTTTTAAACACCAAAACACTCATACTAATTACTTAAAAAAGTTTCAATTACCTGCCACACCTGTCTCTTAACCATTTTAACAGACAAACTTCCTTAATGTCTTCTGAATGCCTAATTTTCAGGCTTTTTCTAATTTTAGGTATAAAAAAAATTACAATGAATATTTTGCTATATTTAAAATGGTTAGTGTTCTTTTTTGTGATTATTGCCAATTCTTCAAACGCAAAGAATTCTGAAATCTAACTTTCAAAGGCAAAAATAAAGGCAAGTATTCGTTAAGAATTATTTATTCTTTAAATTAACACAAATAAAAATTCAACTTTAAGATTACACAAGAAATCAAAACAAGTTTCTTATTCATTGCAGATTTGATGAATTGCTTTGTTTCTGATTAACTTATTCTTAAGTATCAAACCCAATTTTTAATTTTCGCACTTTACACATTTAATTTAAAGAAAATTCGAAGTTTTTTTAGGAATATTGGAAAAATGAAAGTTGATATCAATTTAAAAATTAAAACAATAAAACATTTTAATGAGTTCACTAGACTTGTCTTTCTTCATATTATTTCATTGCTGTTGTTCATTTTGCCGGATAAAACAATGATCACTATTTAAATTTCACTGAATTTAATTCTATATTTATGAATTTAACTTATTTATAATCAAAAATAAACATTTTTAATGCTATCCTGCTTCCTGCGGTCTTAACGCATTGACTAAACCCAAGAATTATTCCCCCACTACTAGGATCTGAATTTTGGTATTTAATTTAATTATAAAATGGCAGAATACTATTGGAGGAAAAAGCTTTAAGATATTTTTTACATTTGTAAACAGATATTATGATCTCTATCAAATTTAAACATATTGAAATCTTTTTAAATTTTGTTCTGATTTTATTTTGTTTGAGATTATTAAATAATATTCTGTCAGAAGAATAAAAAAAAAAAAAATTATAAATAATTTGTTTTTAAGTAGTATTCAAATCATATAAATAATTTTATATGACTTATTGAAAAAAAGGTCCATGACTATGTCTCATAGCTTCTAAAAAGGCGTATATAATATTGATTGTTTGACATTGTTTAACTAAAAGTATTGTTTGACATACATCAAACACTAATAGTTGTAAATTATTTATTAAACAGGATTAAGTCTTAATAAGTTTATTAAAATATTATAATGACAAGGCCGGATCATCATATTTCTATGACTTTGATATAGTTTGAACAGATAATTATATATTTTTATTTTATAATTTTATTTTAATGAAACATAATAGCTATTTATAAGAATTTTATACAATTTACATATTAACCGACAGATATAATTCAGTTATGCGTTTGCTTACTTTATTTATAAGAAATGGTGGTTTTAACTCAAAAAATATTATCCACTCTAGAAATACAAGCCCCAACAACAATCCAGAAGATTCATTGGATCAAATAGTTCATTCAATTTAAACAGAGTTTAAAGTTCAATATTCAAGTTTATTTTGTAGAGCTTCTTTGTTCCCATTGATCTCCCAGTCTGAACATCATCTCTTTTGCTGCAGACCAACTTTCTTCTTGTAAACGCTTCAAACTTCCTGCTTTCCCACACATAGTTAAGACTAACTGACAATGGGTAGCATAGTTCTTTTGTGTAGTATGTGGCCAAACCTCACTTATAGCTCCATTTCATGACAGAACAATAGATCTAACCACTTCGTGATTGACCTTATTGTCATCTTTTGTCTCTTTTATTTTTGTCTTTTCAGATTCCTGGAAAACCTCAAATTTGTTGCCCAGGATCTGATTTATCCTTTTGCTGCTTCTAAACGTTCCGTTACATGCTATTGATGTATCTACTCTCTGATAAGTGGGCTCCCAAATAAGAAACTTTCAACCTTTTTAAAAAAAATAAATACATTACAAGAAGAAACTGATATTTTAATCATTCTGTAATGAACTTAAAGGATTAGAATTTGTTCATTAGCCCAGTTGATCCTTTTACATTAAAAAATTAATAAATTCCTTTCATCTTATCCAAATAACTGTTTTACTATAAAATGCGGCCTAAACCTTTATCAAAAAAGCAATAAGTAAAAGGAACTGAAAACATAAATACAAATTAAAAATGCCATTCTCCATTAAATATCATAAAAAATAATAATATAAAAAGATCTATAAATCTATATACAATAATTTATTATTTATTGTTTACAGTCTCTCTCATTTAATTTTTTTTTTTTTTTTTAATTTAACCCGCGGCAACATGTATGGGTCATTGGTGCCGGGCGCCTTCTCAGTGCACTGCCGGCCTCTGGACAGTGTTCTCTCGTTGCAGACAACACTGTCTATCACCGGACAGTGAGCTGTAGAGGCTCCTGGGAAGAAAAAATCTAAGGGTAGCCCAGCTGGACTCGAACCCGGGTCCTCCGCGTGGGAGTCCCGTACGCTTGCTATTCCCTTCCCTTCTCATTTAGATATTCAATATCCAAAAAGTCATTATCCCACATAACCTGGAATTCTCCAAGTGTCTGATATATAGCATTAAGTGATAAGACATGCTCCTCCACCTTCTCTTTATTACATAGGGAAAAAAATGAAACTGTACACATTTCTTGCACCAATAAAATCCAAATCTAGCATTTTAGTCTCTTATTTCATGATTCAATATTTTTAAACCTTTTGTATTGTTTACATAATGGATTTACTGCCCAATGACAGGAGTAATTTTATACCAATTATAAAATGAAAAATTTCGCATATAGATCAGAAAAACATTCTCATTCTCTCATTTTATCTATTATTGGGTCAACAGAATAAATATTTTTACATCCACTGGATGGGTAAAACTATACTTTTGACAGAGATTTAAAAATTATTTGTAACAAAATAACCTTTTACTAATTTTTTCTCTTGAACTAGAATTATTGGGGAATAGCAAAACCTTTTTTTATTGTATGCATTTAAAGTTCAGACTAAAAATGAACAAATATTTATGGTATATTACATGATACGTTGTTTTCATGTTTTCATTTAGGCAAATGTCTTTTGATAAAGAGCTTTGCCTGCCTCTGTCCTGGTGTTCCCTCCCACCAACGCAGACGCTGTTCTTCTACCCAACCCCTGATAGAAGTTTGAATGAGGCTCCTGGAGAGCCGCAGAAGGGTTCGGGGCCTATAAGGGTATCCTACGATCCCTCCCTCGCTATGGCATCCGCCCTCTCATTGCCCAGGAACCCCGCATGTCCCGGCACCCAGGCGAGTGTCAGTTTGTTCCGAGTACCCACCTCGGTGAGGGCAAGTAGGCAGTCCCACACCAGTCTTGAGACCACTTGGTGTGAGGAAAGTGCCTTCAGGGCTGCCTGACTGCACTCTCCTTGTCTGCGCAAGTAAGTAGGAGAAACCCTGATTTATGGATGCATTTAAGAAAACGCACCTGAACGGACATCCGTAGAGGCCGCCATGGTGGACAGCAGGGATTTTTGGATGGCTTTCAGCCTATCCGGCTCCAACTGCGTGTCCGGGTAATCGGCCACGGCAATCGCGACCCTCTCCGAGGACAAAGCCTCCCCATATGTACGAGGTCTCGCCCTCTTCATTGGCCACGATGCTTTCGGGGTACCTTCCTCCAAACGCGGCCTTTTATCGGCCTGAGCCCTTTCTTCCTGTTGCCGGACGAGGTTCTCCCTGATCACGGATCGTCATGCGAATACCAAATCAGTGCCCTGACCGACTAACCTTTGCACCCGCCTGACAGACGGACTGCAAGAATGTCCATATCGGACATCACATCAACCTCCTCTAGAGATAAGGCCTTTAGAGCTCTCCTGGGAGGCTGTGTAGTGACCTCGGACATGAGGGCATCCGCCCGCTCGTCCGAAGGTCTTTGTTTTAAATTGAAAGTTTGTTGCTGCTCCATCTTGTTCCCACGAGTAGCTGGGGAAGTGAGGTCCACCCGGTGAGAGCCCCGCAATGACCGGGTAAGGCTGCTTACTCTGGGAGGGCGCCTGGATATCCCAGAGGCTCGTACGACCCCGGGATTAGTTCGGGACCAACAATCTACAGGCACGGGTCGCATAACCGTAGGATGAGCGATATAGAGGAAGGATAGTGGTAGTCGAGGTCTGACAGGAGGGTGCGACATGAAAACAGGAGGCAACGGAGGGTTGATCGTTGACCCGCCACAGCCCTAGTTAGCCGTGACACCGAGAAAACCCAGGAGGTGCCACGTTGCGCCAGCCCCACGATGTGGCGTTACGGTTGGCTCGCTGCTCACTGAATCGCCGAGGCTTTCCACCAGTGTAACAACATTTGGGGGCCTAATATAACATATAATATATAAACTTATTTGTTCACTTTTAATCTGCACTTTAATTTTATAACAATATTTATACATTTCCCGATTCATGTGTCCTAAAAAATTCTATTTCAGGAGAAACAATAAGTAAACAGTAATTTTAGTGTTTATAAATTTCTGTTAAAAGTCCAGTATGCTCAACTAGTGGGTGTCAAAATATTAGCCTGGGAATCTGTTGATCCAAGAGTTTTAATATTCAAAGTAATGGCATAATATTTGCATTTATAAGTTCAGTTTAATCGTCCATATTTGGAAGCCCAGAACTCAAAGGATGTTAGATAAATGGTTGCAAATTAGGTATTAATGACAAGTAGTATTTCATGCTTCAATGGATTAATCCTGGATATTGATCAAATAAAGGGCAGACAAATTAAACCGCTATCAAGATATTATATAATGTGGAGAGTTATAATTTAAGTCATAAGTTATAAGTCCAAGTCATAAATATAAGTTTATTAAATGTATATATAAACCACTTTTAAATGGGCCAACAAAACCAACAATAAATTTGCCAACCGTAAAAAATACAATAATATTTTACAGAGATAAGAATATTGCTACATTTTTAAGAAAACGTCTCTAAGCAGAGAGTATGAGTAAATTTCGTTGCCGTTATCTACAGAGAATCCACCTCATAATCATTTTACGAGTTCGTTTCCTAAGTATGGGATAGCGGATAAAAGATTGGTGATGACTGTGGCTCCTCATAAGGATATTTGTCCTCAGGGGAGAACGTAGCCTAAGAATGCAGTTCCTATAATTACGAATAATATAATAATTCCCATTATTCATGTTATAATGAGTTTGTAGGATCCATAATTAAGACCAGCTCTTCAAACCGCTATCTAAAGGATAACTGTGGTATCATATTCATTCTAAAATAATTGCACCGTTTCACTTTTTCTATATTTTCACTATTAAAAACCAAATAATTTTGAACTTAACAAGATTAACTGAGATTCCATAACTCGCAAATGATAAACAAATTTATCACTTATTTTCTAAAAAAGATGAGGTTCATCTTAATACAAACATTCCTACATTCAGCCAGGATTATGCAGCCTATTTCGTAACATCAACCACTTAAATCCTCTTCCATGAAGTTTTTTTATATTTTTTGTTGCCTATTGGTCTTTTTTTCTTATAGTCCAGATAAGTCCTGTCCACTTAGCTATCCACTTGGCTGGGCTTCCATTCTTCTGATGATATATTTCACTTCTTTTGTTCCAAACTGGCTGAGCTTCTGTCTATGGCTGTATCATCCTTCTTTTCCATTAATCTCCTTTTGGGATAGTCTGAAGCCTTTTTAGATAAAGTATCTTTCTGTAAGTCCAAGTTTCAACATCATAAAATAGACGGGATTGTTCTAAAACCTGATCTTTATGTTTTGCATTAATATTCACTTTTTAAAGAACAGTCTTCGTAATACTAATGGTCATCGAAATTGATTAACAGCTTTCAGTAAACTCTTTCTGCAATCTCACTTAATTTTCCATTTTGAACAGATATACCTCTGATTTTGAGGTTTAGCAAGGAGAACGGTTTTTGTCATTATTAATAATCTATCCTTCTTCCCTGTTCCTAACTATATTAATATTTTCTCTGTCATTTTTCATTTATTGGCAAATAGTACCAATTCATTCCTATATCACTATTTCTTTTTTAGTCAAAATATTTAGTCAATGCTCCGTGGGCTAGTAAACAAAGAAGGTGATAATGGGCCCCAGGCATAATTCCTCTCTGAATTCTGAAATAAGGCTCCTTACCAGTTTGACACTATTCTGCTTTGATTTGTCTTTGAGCAACATTAATAATTTGTATCTATTTTTTGCAAACAACTTGGATTTCTAATACGTTAAACGTGAACGGATTTTTATGGAATCGATTTTTTTTTTATTGTCAATAAAAGCCATGTTTACTGACAATTAAAATTTTATGCTTCATTCTGGACAATTTGGTCCAGAATATGGATCTGATCCATAGATTAAAATCCTCATCCATGAAGTGAGACTTGTAGAACGATAATTTTCTATATTTTGGAAATCTCCTTTGTTTAAAAATTCACATAATGTTTGTAAATTGCCATTGATTGGGGATGGTTTCAGTTTTTAACATCAAATATCAATATGGTATTTGACCATATATCCATATATTTTTTCATTAACAAATAAGATATTTTTTACTTTTTATTGTGTTCTTTAAAAAAAAAAAAATATTTTTCTCCAAAATGTTTAAAAATCAAGTAATTTATCAGGTTATTTAGAATTGCAAATTGTACGCATTGATGCACTTCTTCAATGTGGTTGGATGCAATTTTTATTATTTTGTATGAACTTATGCAATTATGTTTTATTACCTAGCTACTAATAGAATTAGACTTTATAATTGCATCTTCAATGAGTCTGACGCCATAAGAAAATTAGTCTTACTAATTTGTTGGACATTTTTCATCTTAAAACGGTTTTTATTTATTAATGAATTCATTTTTATTTTATTATTCTTATACACTTTCATCCAGTAATCTAATTGTATTGGCTACAGTTTCCCTAAAGTTCCCTAAAAGTTAGAATAGGTGCTTTTACGATTTAATATAATTTCCTACATTGTGGGTTTAGGTTATTGCTTAATAAAATTATTAACTCCAATTTTTTGAAATCTGTAATCAGTATGTTACTTAACATTATTTTTAATTGATACGTTTTTAATTAAATTTTTGTTCTTCACAAATTAGTAGCGTCACCAGAGAACCGGCCACCGTTGGGATTTCTTTTCCAATTCTGATTTTTGAATTTTTGTGATTTTTTAAAAAAAAAAAATGGTCCAACGACTTTCTTTAAACTGTATCTCTCTCTCTCTTCCTAGCACTACGGCCCATTGAGGACCAAGGCTTGCTGAACAATCCTCCCCCACTCCTCTCTATCAACTGCCTCCCTCCTCCACCTTTTGACTCCAATACTCCTCAAATCCTCCTCTACGTCTTCTAGCCACCTCATACGTGGCCTTCCTTACTTTCTCATTCCCTCAATCTGACTGTACAACATTTTTTGGGGAACTCTTCCTATACCCATCCTCTGCACATGCCCCAACCATCTCAACCTATTCTTTTTAACATTAGCAACTATGTCCGGCTGGCTGTACTTTTTTCTAATTTCAGAGTTGCTTAAAATTTTAACAACACCGTTAACCCACTTCGGGCTATGTATTTTTCTTAAGATTTTCCTTTCCCACACGTTGAGAAGTCTTTCACTCGCTTTTATGAGGACCCACACTTCGCTGCCATACATGACTACCGGTCGTATTATGGTCTTATAAGACTAACACTCTCATACTGAGAAGTAGTGTGTTGAATTTTAAAACCTTACAGACTGCTTAGTAACAACGATTCCTTGCAGCAATCTTTGCTTTTATTTCTATTACCATGTCATAATCTGCAGTAAATAAGTCCCTAGCTATTTAAATTCTTGTACGTCCGGAAATTCATGCTGAAGAATCTTTATTAATAATTGTCCTCTTCTAGGAGATTCCCGTGACATTCTTACGTACGCTGCTTTAAAGTCATTTATTTTAAGCCTCCGACCAGTCGCTCCCTTATCGAATTCTTCAAGAACTCCTGACATTGTTGACAATGTTCCGGATGAAATGACCACTTCATCGGCGTAGGCCATTTACTGAGTTAGCCGGTAAATCGTCCCTCCTGGGTTCATGCGGATTTTCCTCATCACACATAAATGATGTAGGCTAACATTATACTCATACGCTTTTTCATACATTTGTCTCAATGAGAAGATGTTATCAACTGTCAATCGGTCTCTTCGGAATCCACTCTGGTACTCACCCACTTCTTTTTCCATATAAGATGCTATTCTTTTATTTAATGCAATGAAGAGAATCTTATAATTGTCGCACTTCAGCTTATCTGCCTTTTTGTAGATCGGCAGATAGCTGCAATACTCCACTCCTCTGGCATTTCCTCTGTCCCCCCAATTTTATATATAATTTTATACAGTTTATCCCACAATCTCTCCTCCGTATTTTAGCATCTCTGAATTCATTCCATTCTTTAAACTGTATATACATATTGAATCCATGTAGGTGTGTTGTCTTTTTTATTAAAAACATTTTTTTGGAAAAATTGTTATAGGATATTCCGCGGGGAGGGAGGGGTAACGTTACGCTTTCTCTCAAGCGCCATTTCGCTATGCAATACGATTTTTTAGCATGTCACTGCATCAAAAAACTTTGGATGTTTATGGCCAAATATCATAAACCGGATAGTATAAGTAGTTCGATAGTAGCGATCGAAACGACTTAATATAAGGCTAGAACTAAAGGAGATCTCGAGGAGCGGTCAATAAAATGTACACTTTTTTTAAATCTTTTCCAACGTTTCGACAAATTTATTGTCTTCTTCAGGGATCTGTACAACAATCAAACAAAAAGGAATAATAATAATAATAATAATAGTAATCACCATAATATACATAATAATAATAATAATAAAAGAAATAGTTTGGGACAATTATTAAATAGAAGACAAATACAAAACAAAACAAACAACAAAATTTTTAAACTACTTACAAAGATTAAAAAAAATGTTAATCGGTGTTAGATATATTTTCCATAAAACAAACTAAACACAAAATATGTACTAAACAGAGAGAGTTGCTAACTATATGAGCTACATCATCAGAAATGAAGGTATGTGGTAGATGAAGAGGTTATTAAAAGGTAGTATTAGGGAGTGGGGGATGGAAAGGAAAAACCAAGTCTTATGAAGGATGGGAATTTCCAGGACAGGGGTTTAGGATACTGTTGTAGATGATTGATAAGTTGTTTGTGTCGTCCTATAATATAATTGATTGAAGTTGTGTGTTTTTTAATGTTTATCATTTCTAAAATGTTTCTTTTTTTCTTGTTTGTGTTGGTCGCAAGAATTGTAGGGTTGTCATAGTCAAAGCTGTGGTTAAGTTCAATATGATGTCTTGTGAGGGCGGTAGTCGTGTCGTTGTATTTCTTAACTTTCCAATCGTATTCGTGTTGGTACAGTCTTTTTTTTAAATATTGTGATGTCTTTCCCAATGTATGTCGCTGGGCATTGTTTACAGTCAATTTTGTAAATTAAATCTGAACGTTGTGTAATAGGAGTCGAATCTTTAAGTCTAGTAAACATCTTTTGACAAGTATTGGAACGTCTGTGTGCCACAGAGATGTTGTAAGTCCGAAAGATTTTTGCAATTTTTTCGGATAGATTTTTAATGTAAGGAATGGAGATATAAGTGCAAGGTGATTGTGAGGAATGTATAGGAGAATTCCTACGAATGTCCTGGAAATTCCCATCCTTCATAAGACTTGGTTTTCCTTTCCATCCCCCATTCCCTAATACTACCTTTTAATAACCTCTTCATCTACCACATACCTTTATTTCTGATGATGTATCTCATATAGTTAGCAACTGTCTCTGTTTAGTACATATTTTGCGTTTAGTTTGTTTTATGGAAATTATATCTAATACCGATTAACATTTTTTTTGTTGTTGTTTTGTTTTTGTCTTCTGGTATTTAATAATTGTCCTAAACTATTTTGTTATTATTATTATATATATTAAGATTATGATGATTACTATTATTATTATTATTATTATTATTATTATTATTATTATTATTCCTTTTTGTTTGATTGTCGTACAGATCCCTGAAGAAGACAATAAATTTGTCGAAACGTTGGAAAAGATTTAAAAAAGAAAAAAAAAATTCCTTTTTATTGACCGCTCCTCGAGATCTCCTTTAGTTGTTATTAGATCGGTCGAGAATCTTTATTAACAAAAAAAAATAATTATGTAATCATTAAGATAATTTGTTAACAATTGATGTTAATCAATTTTTTATTGATAATTGTTTCTGGTTGTGTGGTTCTTTCTAAAGATGAAGAAAACAAATTGAATATCGTTTGCCACTTATTAAAATACTATCTTTTTTAGTAAACAATTAAGTTTCTAATTTTTCAAGAATTAATATCCCTGAAAACAGAGGCAGACCAGTTCTTCCTACGGATTATTTGAAAAGCCTTTTCTTTTCTCATTCCTAAGGTCAATTTCATTTGTGCTTTTTTTAATTTCAAGGATTATGCGGCCAGAAGAAGAAGGCAATTGTATGACTATGGTAATATTACTTTCTACGATGAAGACGAAGATGAAGATGCTCGTGAAAATACATCTTCAAATGAATTATCTCTAACAGAAGAAGAAGAGGAAGAAGATATTCTAAAAGAACCAATTCCTCCGGTCAGAATAATAGTTTCTATTTACATCATTGCGAATAAAGAACTCTCTCGTGGCCAGTTTGTTGCTGGAATTAGGATTTTCCTCTTTTTTTCAGATCTTAATAATTTCTTTAATGTTATATAAAAACGTTATTTATTGCAGCTGGAAGCACTTTTGATACATGATGCAATATTTCTTTTTTCTGAGGCTTTACATAATTTGGACCTATTGACTATAAAACAGGTTGATTGTGAAACTCATAGTGGTTGGGATTCTGGTTATAGTATCGTAAATTTTATGAAAATGGTAAACACCTCTCAATAATTTTGTTGATTTATTTTATGTTTTAACTTAATTTCAATTGTTTGTTTGAATTAAAATAAATAAAAACTTGACTTGGCTCCCATAGTACTTTCAAACATATATTTTATCTCTTCTTTTTCTTGCAGAGTCAGATTAATGGCATTTCGGGTCTGGTTAAATTTGATCATCAAGGTTTTCGCACAGATATTTCTCTGGATGTGATTGAACTCACTGAAAAAGGTATTTCCAAACGTGGCACCTGGAATTCTACCGAAGGTTTGAACATTTCAGTTCCCGCTGCTGGGGAAACTCCATTGGATGTTGGCGATGACTTGAGAAATACTACATTTATTGTTTTAATAGCATTGGTAAATTTCTGCTATTTTATAATGCAAAAATTCAGCTTATAAGCGCCAGGAAAACATTAATTATTTAACCAAATTATTGTTATAAATAGTTAGATAACTAAATTAGTTAGTTAATGAGTTAAGCTCGACCCTAAAAATACTCTGTTATTCACTATTGTTTTCCAAAAACAGACTCATCCTTATGGCATGTTAAGAGAAGAAAGTACAAAACTAGTAGGCAACGATCGCTTTGAGGGATTTGGAATTGATTTAATTCATGAGCTATCTTTAATGAGTGGGTTCAATTATACTTTCCATGTACATGAAGGTGGAAGCAGTGGAAATCCGGATCCAGTTACTGGCAAATGGGATGGTATGATTGGTGAAGTTTTGGCAGGAGTAAGTTAAGTCTTTTGTAATAAATGCATATTAAACAGCAAAAAAAAAAAAATTAAAAAAATCTGGTATGATTAAAAATGTAGAACAACTTCCTCTTTTCTAGCGGGCTGATCTGGCAATTGCTGACATAACGATAACCAGACAAAGGGAGAGGGATGCTGATTTCACAATGCCTTTTATGAATTTGGGTAAAAAATGAATTAAATAATTAATATCAAAGCAAAATATTTTACAAAAATTCGTATATATTGCCATTAACTGTTTTATTTTTTAGGAATCAGCATTTTGTATAGAAAGCCAACCAAAGCCCCACCTAGTTTGTTTTCATTTTTATCACCTTTCAGCTATGAAGTTTGGGCCTATATGATTGCAGCGTATTTAGGAGTATCATTGCTACTATTTGTAATGGCAAGGTAATAAAAAAAAAGTGTAATAAAACTAGAATACAGAACACATCGCAACATTGCCCAGTGTATTCCCTTCGTTTTTGGAGGAAAAGAGTTATGTAATAATAAAACCCACTTATAAGAATTGAATTTGCTTTAACAGAGGTATTTACTTTGTTTCATTGCTGAAGAGGAAATTGCGGTATATATTTTTGAAACTGTTTATCCAGGACACATGTTCCGGGATACATGTTTTGAAATTTATGTACGTTTTTTTTGGGGATATATTTGTGTGTGTATATGTGTGAATAAAATGTCTTAAAAAACGAAAATTCACAGATAACTAATACTTGATATTCGATTTAGGTATCAAGCGTAACCGCAGTATTGTCAGTTCATGCATAGCATGCAGATTGCAACTAGAAAACAGTACAATTACTTTGATTACTAATCGGAAAATATACTTATTCTTATAGAAAGAGGTTATAGCTTAAAAATAATAGAATTATATAGAATAGCAATCTAAAGGAATAGATACAAATAGTAAAATTTTAGGTAGGATTGCTTAAATGTTCGGCCGTACAATAATTATTTTATCAGTAACTAGATCAGTCTGCACTCTACTGGTAACTAAAGTCACTCCCCACCCTGACATACAATCTCAACCCCTTCTCACTACGTTTCGTTATCCAAGGGAACCGGAAAGTTTCGGTCAAAACCTGTCCACTCGATTGCGAAGCAAGTCTATGCATGTTCAGACACAACTGAAGCAGAGCTCTGCTCGCGCGCTAATACTATTCTGTTCAGAAGGTAAGTGAATGTTAACATATGCATTTTAGGGATTGCCCATCCTTAGCGTGGGCTTTGTGGTCACTCAAAAATAAACGAGTCGAGTCAGAGTCGGAATTAAGAGAGTCGTTGGTGTGTTTCGCAAGATTTTATTATAATTATTTAGCAAATTAATATTATATTAAAGGAAAGGATTAGCGCAATGGTTAGCGCACTGCACTCTCACGCGGAGGTTTCGGGGTTCGAGTCCAGCAGTGCTGATCTTAGACTTTCTCTATCTCACTGTCCGGTGATGACAGTGTTGTCTGTAACGAGAGAACACTGTCCGGAGGCCGCAGTGCACTGAGAAGGCTCCAGGCGCCAATGAACTTAGATATTGACGCACCTTAAATTAAAAAAAAACATTTTTCACAAAAAGTCAAATATTGAAAATATTTATTGGTTTTTACAAAATTATAATAATAAAATAAATTACATCCATATATCTGAATGCAAGAAACAAATACAAACTAATAAAAAAAAAAAATCTGGTGTGAAACACTCACACAACTTTCTCTTACTCCAGTTTTCCAAAATGTTATTCACCAATTTTATAGTTATTATACCAAATTTAATGAAAACGTCGGTGGTCTTATAGAAAAACCGCAAAAATTGAAAAAAATGTTCAGTAAAAACGCACTTTCGGTTTACTAATTTTCTTGAAACTCGGAATTTTGGCAATCTATTTATTTCTAATTAATTTTGTTTGGATGGTAGATTTGTATATCAACTATGATAGCCCTTTAGAGAAAAACATAACCCCATCCCTCTCCTCAAAACCTCCTTAATGACTTTACCAGAAGAAATGTTGCAAATAAAAGTTGTAGCTTTTTATATGTGTAGTTTACATTCCAAGTTTAAAGAAAATGGAGTCGCTCTAGAGACAATAGCAGAAAAACTAAAAAATATTTTCTAGTAAAAACTTATTTCCGGTCATCCGATTTTAAAACCTATCCTCTCCCGGCCCACAAACGTGCCCCTTAATGAATTTTCCCAGAGAAATGTCTCAAATAAAAGTTGTAGATCTTTGTATACATGGTAGATATCGGAATTTTGAAAAAAAATCATCAGGGCTATTTTTGAGAAAATCACGAAAAAGTGAAATAAACATTCAGTAAAGTGGTACTTCCGGTTGAGAAATTTTGACAGATGACCCACTGTGTGATCCCATCATGATACACCCATCAACGGAATATCACATTTGAACTTTCTACGATTTTTCTTTTGTGAGCTATGCGGTTCAAATACATACACACACACACACACACACACACACACACACACACACACATAATGGCTGATCCCCTCATGCCATTGCGATAATCAGTCACCTCAAACTTAGCGCCACATCATCTTACAATGTCCTCTATTTGAACCACAAAGAGCGGAATTGGAGCAGTTTTGTATCTTACAGGGGATATCTTGGCCAGTTACAGATTTTGGTTTGCTGGTACAAAAACAATTGTGTGCTCAGTTTATAAAATTTCTAAAAAGTATTGATTTTCAACTATTGTAATTATTATTTTTAGTAACAATATTATTTTATCTTTACAAAGTTTCACCACTAGCTTATCACAGTTAACAGTTTGATGTAATTTAGTTTATATATTATAGAAGTGTTATTATGTTATTCTCCTCCAATAGAATTCAAACAATAAATACAATGTTTTATATATTGACAAATAATAAGTTCTAGACATACATGTAATATAATTTATGGAGCATGCATTAAATAAACCGCTGGCGTTAGGGCATACAATTGTTTTTGTCAGGAAAACACACACACACAAACAAGACCATTCACTGAAAGCATTTTTTGGACTCAGAGGACTTCAAAGCGGATATTTCCGGTGAAAACTGATAACGAAAATTTGTCACGATTACAATATTTCCTCTTTCTAGGAGTAAAAGAAAGTAAACAAAAAAATTAAATTGGTGTAAATGATCCCAGAAACCTCCTTTTATAGAGTTTAATGCACCCCTCTCGCCCCACCATCCCTTGCTGTCCCTGCCTATCGACAGACTCACCATACCGCGTAAAACCTTAAATAATAAAAGTGTCGTTACGTTACGTTCAGATTACTACCCTCCCATAAAACGTTTTCAATGTTAGAAATTATAATAGGGTAAATAACTACATAACCTATAAAGTTGCTATGTAACTACATACATAATCCGTCCTCTTCTACCGCCTAGACAGTGTAGAGGCCTTGCATATACTTTTCCATTCGTCCCTGTTCCTGGCGAATTCCTTTCCTTTTCGCCATTCTATTCCTTTTTCCTGTAGGCTTTCCCGTATTTCTTCTTCCCAAGTTCTTCTAGGGCGACCTCGACGTCTTTTCCCTTCTGTTCTTGCCTCGTATACTAATTTGACAATTCTATTGTCCTCCATTCTCATAAGATGTCCGTACCAGCGGAGTTGGTTTCTTTTTATTATATCTATTGAAGGTTCTACACCTATATCTTTCCTCACTATTATATTTCTTATCCTATCTCTTCTCGTCTTCCCTAAAAAATCTTCCTTAAATTTCGCATTTCCATCGCTTCGATTTTGCTCTCTAACTTTTTTGATAGGTTCCACGATTCACTTGAGTAGGATATGATTGGTAAAAATACCGTTTTGTACACAGTGACCTTGGCCCGCATAGAGACTTCCTTCTTCCCTATGAAGCTGTTTTGATTGCGTGAAAAAATCTTCCTGCCGCACCTATTCTTTCTTTTATTTTATCTTCCATTCTTTATGTAACTACATATTTACTATAATGTAAGCAATAACTTATGTTATAAACGGTATAGTTCAATAATGTTTTATTAAGTATAGTATAGTTATAATGATTTATTAACTATATTAGTTTATAATGTTTTAAACTATATTGTTTATTATAAGTTCGCTTTTAAAATTATGCAGCAACCTAATGCCGCTTCATCCATTGATTTTTATATAAATAGCCTGTACAATGAGATTAGAAAAGTCTGCTGCTTAATATATTATTTCAGATTGAAATATCTAACTAGTGACCTAATCATAAAGAGAATTGACCGAGACAATAATGAATTCATTACAAACAAAACACATCTACCACACACTATCTTAGAAAAATGCTACTACTACACTGCTAATACTACACTTCTTTTTTGTCATAATAACTGGGCAGAAATGAGAATTGATGTAGGCTGCTCAGCAGAACTACCAGTTTTTTTCATGATCTTATTGTATAAAAAAAAAATTAAATTTGCATTTAAACTTTAAAGTGGACTTATTGCAATGTTTCTTTTGAGGTTTTGCATGTATTGCTTAGATATACTTAGCGAGAATGTTATTTTTTTATGGCCTGTAACAATTCCTTTGATATCTCTTCTATCTGTATTTAACCGAACTACCTGGGATTTTTAGTGGCTAGTTCACTTTCATAAAGAACTTAATACTTCGTATCAGTAAATTTACTTCATTAACACATCAAAATGTTTACTTTTAAGAATCAGTCCTTATGAGTGGACAAATCCTTATCCTTGTATAGAGGAACCAGAAGCTTTAGAAAATCAATTCAGTCTTTTGAACTCTCTGTGGTTTACTATTGGTTCACTGATGCAACAGGGATCAGAAATTGCACCTATGTAAGATATTTATCTTTTATTTCTTCACTGTTCAAATAAACACTTTTCATTATCTGAAATTAATTATACATTCTGATAAACAATTTTTTTAATATTCGTTCTATTTTTATTTCAACATAGATCTGTATCAACCAGAATGGTAGCTGCAATATGGTGGTTTTTTACTTTGATTATGGTATCGTCTTATACAGCGAATTTAGCCGCTTTTCTAACTATTGAAAGTACCGTTGTGGCTTTTCGAAATGTTGAAGAATTAGCAAACCAAAAGCAAATCAAATATGGTGCTAGAGCTAATGGATCTACGGCTGCATTTTTTAGAGTAATTTCTAAGTTATAATAAATTATATTGAATGAAATGCAAATAATTCTTAAAATACGTTACTTTAATTATTATTATTTTTTAAAGGATTCAAATGATGCTACATATCACAAAATGTGGCAATTTATGGTAGATAATCCAGACGTAATGATGAAGTCAAATGATGAAGGAGTTGCCCGGGTAGAAAATGAAGTTAATTATGCTTTCCTGATGGAATCGACTAGTATAGAATATGAAGTTGAAAGAAAATGTGGTCTAACACAAATTGGCGGTCTACTTGATAATAAAAATTATGGTATTGTTATGCGGCAAAGTAAGTGAGTTTAATTCAAAAATCAATTATTATTAAATAATTGATTATTCGTACAGAAAATGTTTATAATAAATTCTAAATTGCAGATAGCTCTTACCGAAATGTTCTTAGCAAAAATGTGGTTAAACTCCAGGAAAAAGGGAAAGTGACGCAGTTAAAAAACAAATGGTGGAAAGAAAAACGAGGTGGTGGAGCATGTTCGGTTTGTGAAGAGTTTTATAATTTCTTTTTTTAGTTTATCATTTTTCCCAATAAATTCTTCAATAAAATTAAATTATCTTTATGCAAAATCCAATATGTGTTAAAACCACGGTCGGAAGGAAAGTCGTCGTTCGAACTATATTTATATAGTAGACAAGTAAAGATTTATCTTTGCACCTCATTACATTTTCGCTTACTTTACTAACATAAAGCTAAAGTAAAACATACTTTACTAAGTATGCAAGCTTAAAGTAAAAAGAAACACAACAATCCACGGTTGCGCCCACAACACAGACTCAGCAGCAAGTGTAGGATTATACAATCCCTTAAAATAGTTGTGCCATTCATCAGGTAATATAGTAGATCCACCTATAAAATTGTCACTGTTTTTACATTTAATTGCAAGGTACCAAAATCTTTTAGTGTCACGACATAATTTAGACTCTTACCCTATTATTTTATAAAATTCGTTTTTCTCTTTAAAGCATAATAATTTATAATTTCGATTACCTTCCAAAATCTTCTTTTGACAATATCTGAATTTGTCTTACGAAATAAATTTAACAGTTTAAATGAATTATTTCTCATCCTACCACATTCTGAATCAAACCACTTAATAATATAAACTATTCTTTTTCCTAAATAAACCGGAATTCTTAATGGAAGCGCAGTCTCGGATACTATTTATTGAATAGTCTACAACAAATTGTGTTCTGTTTCTTTTGATAGAGTCACTGGCACAAAATTTTCCTTCAGTCTTTTTTTAAAAATGTTTGTAAAAAAATGTTCTGACACCACACTAACTTTGGGACGAGAGGCAACAGATCTGAAACTTCCTGGTCTTTAATCGAGGGACATAACACAATCGGCAGATGATCGGTATATACCAGTTTTTCTATCCTAAATTCTTTTACAAAAGGTAATAGATTAACTTTTACACAACCAATATCTAATACAGAACAGCCACGAGTACTTATATATGTGAACTCACCCTCTCTATCAACTGGCGTCATCCCATTTAAAATCATAAAATTAAATAACTCACAAAATTTAACAAATTTTGGAAAGATGACTTGACAGTACAAATAAGGTTAATATTGGTTCTTCTTTAGATGATTAATAATTGTAAAAGTTTATTTAGCTTGCTCATCCAGGCCCCAACTTTAGGTCAATTTTAAGAAACTCCCATTTTTACCTTCACTAAATGACGGTCTAGTTTATCATAGTTTAATTTTTTCTTCTGTAATTAACTGTATACTATTTTTTCCCAGTTATCATTGTTATTATTGTTGAATGTTTTCCTTTCTCCTAGTAAGAGCAAGTATTGCGATCGTGCCAGATTTGCAAAATTGAGTTTTCACTGGAAATGTTACGGGGTCACCTGACTACGAAAAAACTGTTTTTAGTGAATAAACTCTCCCGGGCATAGGAAAGATATATATATATATATATGTAGGCCGGCCGGTGTGCTTACTACATACCTTGCTACTACAGAAAGACAGATACTCTATCTATGCCCATATACACACACACACACACACACACACACATACACGCACACACACATGCACACTCCACATACACAGGCGACCTATCACAAAGTCACAACCGGGATAGGACCATTAAAACTACATGAATATGAGTGAAGCTTATTTTGGAACTAAAACTATTTGACTACCAACTACAATATAATTACACCTCAAAATATACCATTAACGCTATAAATGATTACCATATACAGACATACATACATACGAATGCAGCAACAGGCCACAGACCAGAAAACCCCGCAGGTAGGTGAGAGGGAAGCTTGGCTTTCATTACTACAAATTATACTCACTACAAACTAGCTCTGCACACCAGCAATTGCCAACTCCGACTGCTTCACTCTCACCTGACCTTTGGCTCTTGGTAACTGAAATTCACATTGGGATTATAAAATAAACTAAACAACATAAACATAAACAAACTCACCACCTCCACTGCTGACTCTTACATATATATTATATATATATATAAAAGGTGGACTCTTTGAGGTGAAGAGGATCAAATTTTAAACTAAACAACATAAACATAAACAAACTCACCACCTCCACTGCTGACTCTTACATATATATTATATATATATATAAAAGGTGGACTCTTTGAGGTGAAGAGGATCAAATTTTTGTATTGTTCCATAACGGGTTTTCGATTGTTTAGGGAATGAGATTTTGGTAAAAAGTATAAATTTATTTTTGAATTAAAAAAAAGTAAAGTAATGCCTACTTTGCAGACGGGCCTATTTTAACGTCCAACTACCATAATAGGATCGAGGACAGGGGCAGAAGCACATACTTTACTATTAACATTTTTTACAATACACGAATATAAAATTTACCAGTTATACGCGAGACTTATAACTGGAACCCCCCACCACCAACTCGGGTGTGGTGTGGTGTAGTGGTTGCAGCATGAGTCCATGCTCATCACAACTACACCAACACCCGCCCCTTAATTTTGAATTATATATTTCTTTTTATGTTTATTCTTCTGATAACAAATCCCTGATCTGTAAATATAATATCTAGGAAACAAATAAAAAATTCGTCATTAAACTCTTCTTTAGTAGAACTCTACTTAGTATGGTTCCATGGATGGCTAATAAAAGAGGAAAATTTATTAATATTAGGATGTACTAAGCTAACAAGATTCTAACATTAACGGTAATAGCATGATTCATGATTCATCATAGTATTCATAAATATAATAGAAAGAACACGCTTTTACTAAGTCATAAATATACATGTTATAAAAATATATGTCATAAAAATATATGTTTCCGAATTTTATTGTACCCCACAACTACCAGCGATACGCCCGAGAGCTCAACAGCTACACATGTCCAGAGACATTTACCTGTAATACTCAATAGTAGCAGTAAATACTGGCCGGTTGTTTATCAATCGCATACTGACTCTCATACAGCTCACCTCTCTATATAATGTATTTTCCATTATATTATGCCATCTGGTACTGTTGAGTAGAGGCCTGTAGACTGCTGTCTCAGCTCCTTGAGCGTACTCACGGGCCTCTTACAGGGAATAGGATAGATACTGGGAAAAGATCCCTAAGGGTGTTCACTGTAACAACAAAACATCATTTTTTATTGTCACTTTATCAGCATTCATTCATACGTCCCCTCCAGAATCTAAAAGATCGTTTACGCAAACGCATGGGCAACTTCAGCTCATCATCAGAGACATTTTCCGTGGTAGCCTGCTTCATTTTGTGGTCATCGACCGGTTGCTAGTAACTTATTTATTTCCCTTTCAGGAAAAATCTGAAGCAGGGATCGCCAGTGGATTAGATTTGTCAAATGTTGGTGGAGTATTCCTAGTATTATTAGGTGGTTGCATATCTGCCATATTCTTATCCTTTGGTGAAGTAGCTTGGGATATATATACTAGAGAAGATAAGGTATTCCATTCCTTATCATAATGATGGAATTTTGAATTACTTAAATTTGATTAATTTTTATTGATATTACCTTTTTCAGATTTCTTTCAAGGATGAATTGATAAATGAGATTAAATTCATAATACGATGTCATGGTACTACAAAACCTGCTAGAAGACCACGAGAATCTAGTTATAATGATTTTTCTAGAATCGATAGATCCACAGTGGATTGACGTATTTCTACTAGTTGCAAAAAATTACAATAATCTGGCTTCTTCAGCAAGATGGATGTGATATGCTTCCAGAAGAACAAAAAGCATTCATCATTAGTTTCTTTGTAATTTAACAAATAAATATTTTGCAAATCATGCAAAATATTCTTATTTCCTTTCGCTCCGGATCATACGCGGGATCGTTTATTTTCATCATAATAATAATGTTATTTATTAGAAACTAAAGTAAATAAATTTTTCAAAAAAGGAACACTAATGTTATTTAATATCTAACTTTTTTTATTTATTTATTTAAATATTTCATAGATTAATCACACCCGCAGAATAGTGGATTAATGTCAGCAATGCAAACCATACATTGGTTTTATCCTCACTGACAATGAGACTTATTCTCCAAGAAGAAACTTTGATGGCCCAGGAATACTTCTTCGATAGCACGAAACTACCTGAACAGCATTCATGTCAGATTTTCGAAATAGGGTTACATATAAATGTTTTGAGGTTTCCAGAGAATGAATATCACTTAGTTGATTTCTTTTTTTTCAGTTCCTTGAATTTTGTCAAAAAATATTTACTTTTAACTTGGTTTATTTACTACCACAGATCGTAGGCTTACTACTTGAAACTGAAACAATGTTTGAGGAATTTATCTGGGAGCTGGGTAGGATGTTTGGCTTCTCAAGAATGCCATCCTAGTTCAGTATACCGTTCTAAAACCGATATAACAACATTAAATATGTTGTAATAATGTCAATTGTAAGTTAATAGTATTGTAAAAGGGGGAAATCATAATTTTTAAATTGAAGATATAATGAATTTTAGTTCTACTTTCTATAATCAAATTTGCTAGAGTTGGAAAACATGAAATTCTTGAAACAGAAAATCCATATCAAATAATGTTTAATCAAAATAAAACAAATACATGAATATAATACAATAACTATTCAATCTGTACTTCATATATATTATTTACAGAAAACAATAAACTCTTTACAATATAATATTTACACAATAAAAAACGATGAAACGAAATTTACTTTTCTAACGCGGCATCAGTTTTGTTAGGTAATTTACAACTATTTAACTTGATATTTCTGATTAAAGAATTCAAATATTCTTTTGTTCCGTAAGAGATGGAACTTTAATAAAAATTGAAAAAATTCAAATTTTTAAATAATGATGATGGATCCAGATAATTTTGTTTTGTATTTGATTCCAATATTTGTTTTCATTTAATAATGGTATGGTATTATTTATTTATTTTAATGAATATATTTGGTAGGTATGTACATAATAAATTTACAGTAAAATACAAATTTATATAATAAACCCACATATTTTTTTTTTCATAGATTACAAGTATTTATATGGACAATTTATATTCATTTATTATTTACAATTCGTGTGCTTATTTAAGTTACTTTTCATATACTCCAACTTACTGTTATAAAAATCAAATACGATTTGCGACTGCTTTTATTATACGCAACTAAATTTTGCGCCTGCGAACAAAAATATAAAAAATAATCACTGTAAACCTGGAACTTCATTAAAAAAAACTATAAAAAAATCGAAACAATTAGCGAATTATAAGTTCATACTAACCATCATCGCTTGAGTAACAATTATGGCAATGCAACTTATTATTTCGTACCCTAACATCGGTACCCATCAAACCATCTCCAAGTTGTAAACAACAAACACAACATTTAAAACAATCTATGTGATAAAATAGTTGTAAACTCTCAATAATCATAGCTGCTCCTCTACCTGTTCAAACAAAAACAAAAAAAAAAGTGAAAATTAAATAACTTAGGAGGAGCAGTTAATTGTTTAAGAAGTGTTTACCGTTGCCAAGCTTAAAAAAAAAAAGAAGAACTAACCTAATTCTTCACCACAATGTGAACATCGTTTTTTACCACTCACGCTCAACATTTTATCTTTGGCACTATCATTTTGTATTGGAGGATGTGGTATTTCATTGCCTATTATGTCCTTTCTAAAAAAAACGAAGTAAAATTATGGTTTGATAAAATTTCGCAAACACTGCGCTGATATTGACTATTTTTTCTAACTAGTTTTCATTGATGTATTCCCATGAGCATAACTTGGCAAAAGCGAACAATTTCTTTCTGTATCATTCATTAATTCGTATACACTCCTATTCGTAACGAATTCGTCTTATTTGTCCGCAGTAAGATAGGTTTCATTTACCCATATTTCTTCTATATATTTCGTGAGTTGATTTAAATGTAAAACGAGGGTGAAATGTGAAAGTTTAAACTTTTAAGTTAAATAATTATTTAATAATATATGTTAATTATTTAATTAAATTACAAAATTGGTTCAAACAATTGGTTTAGATAATAAAATATAATAATTTTCGACATTTACCTTCTTCGATTATTATTTGAATCTGGATTCATTTTATGTTGAACTCGTTGGGTAAGAGTTTGAATAATTGAATCTGGAAGTGGCTTTCCATTATTCTTCTGTTGGTGATGATTCCGTTGAGTCTGATTTTGATTTGTCCAGGATGTATTGTAAAGTGGTGAATGCGATGGATTCTTTGACCATTGGTTTGAATATTGCTGTTGATTTGAAAGTTTATTAGTCGGCGTAATATAAGCATGCTGAGATGGTATTGGCCTTCTTGCCGAGGCTGTTTGCCTTTGCTGTTGTTCAGTTATACGTCGGTGTTCTGCTTCCTGTAAAATAATTAAGAAGAAATATTACCTTCCCCATTTTCCTTATGACTGCAATAAATTTTTTTCTTCAAATGTAAAATATTAATTAAAGTATGTTGAGGACATTTAATGAGACTAATTAAGGGACAGATGAGTGAATACTGATTATCGGATTGGATGTAAAGTAGACAAAATCAGCTAAAAACGGGACAGTTACGAAAATGCATAAAGGTTGTGACATTTTAATTAGAAATAGGTTTTATTAAATAAAAAGAATATGAATTGTAGCAATTCTTCATAGAAATTCCCAAAACTATTTTAGATATAGAAGAGTCTACATCAATTGCATTTTCATACCATTTATGTACCGTACCTTCACATGAACTTAAGTTAGAACAAATTTTGATCTTTCAAGATCTTGTCTTAAACTTGTTACAACTTCTTAATTTAAGTTTAATTCTACTAAATTAATAAGCTTTTCACAGTATCGAAACTTAAATATGATCTAGACGCAGTCGTACAGTTTTTAAAAGAAAAATTCTAATACTGGTATTCAGTCTTGTTTACTCATTTCTGCTACTATTTTGCACTATCTTTGGTACACAAGTATTTTTTGATGGCCAATGACATGGTAAGTAGTGGAATGAACAAAAACTAACGATGTGGAATAAGAAGAATCGCAGCGTCATCAATATTCGCATATTATTATTATTATTATTATAAACTTGTTTAGACGTCACTATTTAAGCTTATCTTAAAATATTTATAAAAAATAGCGCAATATTGGGATTTATTCACTTGGTATGTAATATGATGGCATATTTGTATTTTCTTTTCAGCTAATCAAAGAATAAAATATAGGAAATGAGAATTACTTGTATCAACCAATGTTGGTAATTGTAATTATCAGGTCTCTGTTTCCGCTTTGCCTGCCACGTCTCATTACTAATCAACCGAGAACGAGGTGCTGCGCTCAAAGCATGGAGAGTCTGTTTGGTCATCTGTTGGCTACAGTGATGGTTACTAGGAAAAAATAATTCAAAAGTTAATAATTATTATTCTATAATTAAGTTTACACTTTTGGTTTGCAAAGTAAGTATGTTTAGAAATAACAAAATTCTAAGAGCATTGCATATTATTGTAAATACCTCATATTATTAATATTCGGATGACTTAATTGTGGAGCAGGAAGAATTGGCGGTGGTGGAGGAGGTCTTCTGGGAGTGTTTTCCTGTAAATTTGGCATTGATCTGCGATGGTATAAATTTTGTTTTGATTTCTGCATATGATTTCCGGATATTACACGTGAAAGATCTTGTAATGATTTTCTACATTCAAGACGATACTGTTGTTCATCATGAAATACACCGCCATTAATATCGGTCTCTTCTTTTTGTGTAATATCTTGTAAGGATGATCTTTGGTCATACCAATCCGTTTTCATTACATTGTTTCCTCGATGGAAATTCGTATCGAATCTCATTCTATCTTCGCTCAAAGATGGCTATTTTCCAATAAGAAAAAAAATTATTTTTTTTAAGATTAATTAAAAGATGTAGGCTTCTTTTTTTTCAAGAGTTTTTATTTAGTATTTAATGTTATATATCTTTCTGAAGAAAATGGAAATAAATAAGAAGCTAATAATAAAATATTCTTTGATTTATAACTAAAAATATTATCCAGACACTAACCTCTTTTGTGATGTGTATATTTTCCTCAGGATACATATTAGAATGATGAGTCCTGGCATTTTCTTTGTTCAGTTGTTCCCATTCTATTCGTTCTTTTTCAGCTTCCAATTCCCGAAGACGCATAGCTAATTTTTCTCCTAGAGAAATTTTTGATTTAATATTAAGATCATTATTTATCGTCATTTTTTTTTTTTTAAATAAATTAATTCATCTTATAAAAGAATACCTAAATCCTGTTTTCTAATTTTTTCTTCTTTCTCCAATGTTTCAATAATTTCTCTTTCTTTCTTCATGATTTCATCTTCATCTGAGGTAGTGCTTTGATTTCCATAGGTCTGAAATAGTAACAATTATTGTGGATTTTTTTGTCAGTTATAAATTATTTAAAAAAAAGAAAAAGAAAAAACAACATTTGATGTCTTGAATAAACCAGGTCTTTGAATTTACATACACCTGCTGTTTTTAAAATATTCATTTACAAAAAAATTAAGTGTTTTAATATTTTGCTTCACATCAATATTTAAAAGTACTTATAGAATTAAATAGGTAAAACAACTTATGTTGTAAGCAGCAAGAGCGTATGCAAAAATGTTTTCTAGGAGTAGGAATACTTGGAGATAAATAATTATAAAAAGCAATTTTTCTATATTTTTTTACTAATTATTATTATTATTTTTAAAATTTAATGTTTACCGAAAAAGACTTCTTTTTTTCTTAAATAGACAAAATAACCCAGAATACAGTAACATAGGATTACAATAATAAAATAATATCTAGTGAGAATCATTTGTATACATTTCTTAACTTCCAAAAGACAAATTTCCATCAAACGGAATTTTTCATGTCAAAAATCTTCAAAAACATTCAACTGAACTGAAACTGTGTTTTAGAGAAATCGTGACGACGTTTTTCATATGTATACTAAATTCGCAGCATATAACGTAACTGCGTTGAGCAGTCAAGCTGATGCGCCCAGTCAGAAGTTATTATTATTATTATTATTACAATGAGCAAGCGGCAAAGCCGGTAATAGCTCGCAAAGTTGATTACTTCATTGTATGAAAAAAGAAATCTCATTAGCTTTAAGCGTGGGCAACTGTTGCGGCCTGGGTAATGCTTCTATTTGACACAAAGTATGCGTAACTATTAGATATATACCATGTAAAGACGATGTTTTCTCGTTTCTAAAAAAAAAACAAGGCTTCGTTTGCCGCTTTTATGGTCGCTGATAAATATACTAGATATATATTTTTGAAATATCTATATTGTCTTATAGTAATTTTTATTTTCTTCCTTTCTTGTCAACAAAAGAAAAAGTTAATTTGGCAAAAAAAAGACAGTTTAGGTGGATGGAATAGATAAAGACTCATAGAACTGATCATTTCCGATGATACTGCTTTAGTTTCAGAAAACTCGAGATGCATGAAAAACTTTAAAGCAAAAAACTAATCGATTTGTCATCAACAGTATTCCAAACTGTACGGGAGAAAGATGATAATAATTATAATAATAAATGTAGAAAATCTTACCTCACTATCATTTCTACTATGACTCCAGACATCTTGATGTTTATGATCTAATTCAACGCCAGAATCTCGGCTTTCCTGATTGGAATCACTTTCTGAACAAACAGATTGTCTGTATAGCTGTCTTTCCATTCTTCTTTCTTCGGCTAATAAAGCTGACATGTCTGGCGGCTTTATTAACTCTAATTCTAAAAATTAAAAAATATATTTATTAAATGACAGGTCTTGTGAAAAATTATACTGTTTATTCAGCCCCGCCCCCCCAAAAAACACTGACAATTCACCTGGTTCTAAATAACTGTCATCACTACTGCCTTCAATTCCAAGAAAAGATGATCTTTTCTGTCTAATTTCCTTCTTTATTCTTTTTGTGGAATCTGCTCTCCATAATGAAGTCTGGAAGTATTAAGGATGTTGTGTTTTTTCAATAAATCAGAGCGCTAATGGTAAAACAACTTCCACTGTAAAGTTATGAAAGAAAGTATGTATCATCAATTAATTACCTTTTTTGTGTGTTTTGTATCATTTTCTTCGTCACTATTTTCCACAGGTGGAGGTGGTGGTTTTTCCTTCGGCGGTTCTAATACAGCGGGGCTCAAACTAAATACGCAATTATTTTCGTCCTTAATGTCCATATTTATTAAAATACCATCCATCTTAAATAAACAAAAACAATAAAAACCGCTTATGAAGAAGAACTTAAATTGCTTTAAAGTCTCTAATAATTTGAAGTATCTACATACCTGTTGATCTTCTGCAGACATACAACCACTGGACATAAATTCACCAGAATCCAACTGTTCTACCAAATGATTTTCCTGATTATTAATATTTGATTTAAACTCATTGTCTGCTACACTTTGTTCAATTTGCTTTTCTTTCATAATAATTGGATTTTCACGCTGAATCTCTTCCTGTAGTTTTTCACTGGCAATAAATTCTTGATTCAAACTTACAATATTGTTAAGTTCATCCGTATTTGAAGAATTACTAGTTTCACTCTTAGTTTCATCAAATTTCTGAAACATGCACAATATATAGAAATTATCCGGGATTAGCATTTGCAAATATGAATAAAGTTCCGATAATTTGCTACTTTATTTGCTTCATGAAATAGATTTTATTTTCCAGCGAGTCTATTTTAGAAAACAGGAGAAGTATTAGTAATTTAAGAGCAATATACAAAAAGTAATTAAAGTACCATGCAAAATGAGTAACATCCAAATGAATCACATTAAAAATAGAGAAAGAGAAAATTTCTTTTAAGGCATTCGTGAGTGATGTATGATTTTTTTGTTTTAGGCTACCGCGGACATGTCATACAAAACACTAAAAATCCAGTGCCTTACATATAAATCGACGACGTTGATTACTATGCAACAGGATTCTTCAGGGTAATTGTTGGTTTAGATTTACACTGTTGTATTGTATTAAAATCTTAACTAAGCAACTACCAACTAATGTCGTTATATATCGACCTATAGAGCGGTGTCAACCCAGATTTTAATTTCCTGGTTTCTACTTGAGAGAAATGCGTAAGAATACAGAGAAGAAAATACATATCTGCTAAAGGATTATAATTTGTCAAGAATTATCAACTGAAAATTAAGAAAGTAGCTGTAGAGATATGTACAATCTAATTAATTAGAAAGAAATAAGCAACTAACCTCACTTGTGATGACAGATGTAGAAACATCAGAGTTTAGTAAATCATTCATAGATTGATTGGGGTTATTAAGATCCAAGAAAGTGTTAATTGCATTATTCCCAGACTCTTGAACATATTCATTTTCCTTATTGTCTAAGTCCAGATAATTACTTTTACAGTTCTGTTGAATTGCCGGAAGAGAGTTATTGTGAAAAGCAGCTTCATCAAACTTATTTACATTAACATCAGCTAGATTGGAATGCTCCAAATATTTATCAATATTTTCTGTTTTTTGTTCAATATTATCAGTATATGAACAATTAGAGCTATCCAAATTAACACTATTTAATTGGCCATTGTTCGGAAGACTATTTACATTGGCACAATCAATGTGTACTACAGCGTTAAGCGTAAGTTCGCATGAACTTTCAGGAATAGAAGGCAAAGCTTGAGAAATATAAGTAGTATCAGAGGTTAGAGATTTATTAGCATTAAAGGAAGAAGTATCCTCCACCATATGTTGTACTTTGGTATCCATTGATGGTGAATATTGAGCACTTACATTATTATCTGATTTTTGAAAATCATCACTTCTGTAGGCTGAACAATCTGGTAACCTATGTTTATTATCATCAACTACATTCGTCTGATGATTTATTTTAATATCTTCCAAAGTGTTTGTAACAAGATGAAGATCATAATCATCAGCTTGACTAACAGAACTTGATACATCCGCTGTGTGTATACCAGAATCCTCTCTATCTGTATCTCCACTAAACGTTGAAGGTGGATAATTTCTACAATAATCCAAATCTTCGAGACTTTGTACTCTTTCAAAAGAAACATTGGCAATGCTATCATGTTCAACATCCAGACTGTCCAATGATCTATGGCGAAAGTGTCTTCTACTATTGCAAACGTCTGAAGATGGACTGTACGATCTTTCATAGTTACTTTTTCTATGCGTATCATAAAGTTCACTTTTTGATGCACCTTCTTTGAATGTGGCAAGTTTTTCATTGAAATTTGGTGCCGGATTACTTACCACAGTTCTTGTTGGCTCTTTATTTATAGATGTTTGCAAATTATTCAAACGTTCTTTAATTGAAACAGATGGTTCAATTACTGGTTGTTTCTTAGTTGAATTATTTTCAGGCTTAACAAAATTAGACAATCTATCTTTCAAGGACATTGAAGAGATAGGTTCATTAAATTTCTTGTTCACCGGCTGTTTGAGTGCCATTGTTTTTATTGTTTGTAAACGTTCTTTAACCAATTTATCAGAGCCTATAGAATTATTTTTAATTTCTTTTGGAGTTTCTACAGATTCTTGTTTTTCTAGCGATGACAATCGTTCTTTTATTGTTCGTGTTGTTGGAACTTCATGCAACGTTTTCTGCGATTTTGTGGTTTCATCATTTTCTTGAATTTTTTCAAATAATTCCCTCCTTCTATTGACATCAACTTTAGGTACCACAAGTTTCTTAGCAGTTACATTTAGTTCACTTTTTGTACTATTTGATTGGTCTACAGTGTTTAAGAAAACGTCTCCTTTGTTGAGAGTTATATGGGCCGGTTTGAGCGGCACTGGAGGTGAAGTCTTGACAATTTTGTCACTCTTCATGTCATTTATTTCCTTCAGTGACCTTGATTTAACTCTGGTTTCAGCAAAATTGACGTAACTTTGAATCGCTCGTTCGTATGTATATTCTTCTTGCGGTGGAGCTGAAGACTCGCTTGATTCAGAACTATTATCAGCACTCATTTTGTCAGGGAACTGATATTTTTCTTCATCACCATTCACAGAAACCTTTTTGATAACAAAATATAGATGCACATTAGAAAACTGAAATAGTTTACAACGGAATCAAAATTAATATAGAAGTAGTAAACGGAATAGTGTGAAGAAGAGCTCTTACTAGGTCTTCTTAAATTAAATTGGAATTTCATGAAATAAAAATATATATCTGATAATAAAAGAAAATACAATGAATATAATTTACAATTTTGATTGAGAAGTTTTTACAGACAGTGGGTGGTGTTTCTTTTTTTGCGGTAAATTAAAAAAATAGTACTCAACATTCTGCATCTTTCATAAAAAGTGAACTTTTTCTTAGGCAGAGGTATGTCATGTCCATTATGATCAGATGCTGATGTCAGAGGCATATAGCAAATATATTATACTTGATATTATAAGCATTAATTACCTTACAAATAAAAAACAAGGATATCGAGCTCACTAGTACCACCCATACATAGTTGGCAGTACCCACTTCCAAAGCTGATCTGATAAAGAAAAAATTACCTAATATTATTAAATACTTTTCTTTTCAGAAAGCTAAGTGAAGTATGCCAAAATATAGATTAAACGATAATATATTAGTCACAATCTCTTAGCTAATGCAGTTTTGTGATTATCAAAGTCTTAAAAATTGGAAAAATAAATCAGTTTTCTAGATATGCACTTTAACATAAGTCCTAACTAATGAAATCTTCACTAATAATGTTCCAAAAAAAAAAAAAAATGAAATTTTCAATGAAGGTTAAAATAAAATATTAAGAATGCTTAAAAGACCACTTTAATGAAGCTATGAAAAGACTTTTTACTTTCTCTTACTCCTAGTGAGAGGAAATATTTTAATCGTGTCAAATTTTCACCGGAAGTAGACGGTTGAAGTCCTCTGAGTCCAAAAAAGGGTTTTTACAAAATGGTCTGTGTTTTTTTACAGCACAGCTCAAAAACGAAAAATCGCAAAAAGTTCAAACATGATACTCCGTTTAGGTATCACTGGGGGATTCGACAGTAACTCAAAATTCCTCAACCGGAATTATCGCTTTAAAGAATTTTTTTTTTTTTTGCGATTTTCTTTAAACTTGGAATATCAACTACACATACTAAGAGCTACAATGTTTATTTGAAACATATCTTTGGGAAAATACATTTAATGACACTTTGGGGGGAAGAATGAAGTTAGTTTAAGTGCTATTTCAGTTTATTACCAATTCTATCATCTTAATAATATTAATTAGAATTAAATATGTTGTTGAAATTCCATGTTTGAAGAAAATTGATTGACCGGAAGTGCGTTTTTACTGACAAGTATTTTCAATTTTCTGCTATTTTCTCAAAAACGGCTCCAACGATTTTCTTTAAACTAGCCTGTGAGCTACACATATAAAGAGCTACAACTATTATTTGAAACATTTCTCCTGGTAAAGCCATTTGGGGAGAGGGAGGGGTATTTTTCCTCAAATCGGCTATCTTAGGTGATCATACAATTCTACCATGTAAACAAATAGAAATAAATAAATTGCCAAATTCCGAGTTTCAAGAAAATTAGTAAACCAAAAGTGTCGTTTTTACAGAACAGTGTTTTTCAGTTTTCGCGATTTTCTCCATAAAAATATCGACGAATTTCATCACATTTGTGTTTGTCAATTACAATTTTGTAAACTGCAGTAAGAGAAAGTCGTGTGAATGTTTCACACCGGATTTTTTTTTTGAGTCCGCAGAAGAGGGCAACACTGAAACTATTTATCTATGAATGTATAATCAAATCAACGATAAAGTTCATTAGATGTAACTACTATTGTTGAAATGGAAGATATCTTGCTGAGTTATAAAATATACATTTTTTATTTTTGAATGAAGCACAAATGATCTCTTGTCTTTATGAGGATCAAATTATTAGTAATTTATTTGCAGAAAACTATCCTCAGAATGCAATAAAACGTTTCAAATATATTGCAATAAAAAATATATTATAAAAATAAAAACTCTTTTTTTAAATAAAAACTCATTATATGACTGTATAGTTCTTCTCAATCAAATTATGATTTAAGATTTAAGTAAAAGCTCTTTTATGTATGTATTATAATGAAAAGAAAACATAGAGGCTTTTTTAAACATATTATTTTTGCTAAATGATTGAAGACATCTTTTTTTTACGCTACCAATCACTGAAAATGCAAACGAAAGAAACGTGAAAAAATAAAATATAAGTGATCCGTGTTAAAGGGATTGGTTACCTAAAAAAAAAACAGGTCAAGAGCACACAAGCATCAGGAATAACGGGAACCAAGTTTTTTAAATGTTCTGCAACCTAACAAATTATACTTAGAGATGCAGAGTTTATAAATGTCATGATGGTATTGCCCTACGCTGACACTTGAGAAGTTTTAAAACCAGTAAATAATTTTCTTGGCCATCCACTATTAACAGTATTTTTATTTATTGTCTTCTCCTTGAGAATACAGTGCTATTGCAAACTGTATAACCAAATATTGATATTACTTAATAAAAAACTTGAAGTATAACTTAAGTAACACAGTACAAGAGCAGATGAATGTTAAAGTTCTTTGTTTTTAGAAGCAAGTGTTCATGAAATGATTGAAAAAAAAATGATGTAAGAACTCAAGAAAAGCCAAGTTCTACCATATGATGATAACTATATCCGCAGCAATGCTCGATCCCTATTGAGGTTATATTCCGGTTTTATCAAGGTGATTTATAGATCATATTGCTTCCCCCGGCCAGAATACAGAATTTGTACTATTTCTAGACAAGGCTTTCACAAAGAAAGTATATATATGTATATACTGATGATAATGGTGACCATCAACATTTTTATGATTTGGTTTAAAATGATTATTATAGACTCTTCCGTCAAAGTGCAATGACATGATTTTTTTTTTTTTTAATACCATCATCAAAACACTAACATTTTAAAGGCAATTGCAATTTTTTTCCCAAAAAATGATGTTGATGGAACTGGGAATCAAGGTAAAAGAAGTACTGTACAAAACAACAGTTCCTTTTTTCTGTTTACATTTTCTCTTTTTTTTTTTTACAAAGCAAATTTAAATTTTACAAAAGGAAGAAACAGAAGTTGCATTTTCAATGGAGACGCTGCCTGAATATTGTGTAATCAAATAAAAAATTAAGAGAAAACAATTCATAAAAAAATATATATATATCTCAATAGCACCTAGAATAACAATAAAGAAATTTATAAATTTATTTTATTTCAATTATTACATTATTATCTACAGGGGGCATTTCTTCGGAATCTGAATTTTTGCAACCAATTCCAAGATCACTTAAATCATCTGCCTCATCATTATGATAAACAGGTAGACTAGTTTTACGACCTCGTGTATTTCTGGAAAAGAAGGAACTAAAAATTATTTTTAAAATATGAAAAAGAAAAGCAAGAAGAATAAAAATTCTTCATTAAATTGTTTCTTAAATAATCTACCTTTCTTGAAGCATCTCATTAAACGTTTTACTTCTTCTTCTATTTCTTTCTTGTTCTTCTAATTCAAATTTTTTCACTTCAACAACCCTTTCAATTATATGTTCCTGCCTTTTTCTCCTACTACATTTCCAGTTATCAAGATTCTATAGGAAAAAAAAATCATTAAACAAAAAAAAATAATTGGAAATTGAATTTCTAATGGCCATAGTATCTTTCTTGTGATGTTAAGTGACAAAAATTTTACCTTGTGTTTAGTGTCAACACCTAGCCAGGTAATTTAAAGTTTACTGTTTGGATTTTAAGTTGCACTAGACAGAAAGTAGGCTTTGTCGTGAGGCCAAAAGTAGTTCGATTGCTTCAGACATTAATCGTGTAACCTAACTAAATGCAATGTTTGAGCCAGTCTCTGCAAACACTCTTTAACTACTACAGAGGTTTTTTCCTTCCTCTCAAAATGTCCATACCATGAAATGTTATGCGACATTTTTAAAGTTATCCATTTAAAAATCAGAGAGAGAAGAGTTATGCGATTTTCTTTCAGCAAAGCTACGGAAACAAGATTTGGACTAGTAATTCCCAGACAAGAATTAATTGTTAGTCACGAATATGAGGCAAAAGCAGTGACTACTAAACCTTAGTAAACAACTTTTCTCAACAACAATTAACCTAAGAGTAACAATCTAATTTTACAGACCACCAATGGTTGTATTCATTTTTTTAAAGGATAATCCATGAAATCATCTATATCCTATTGAAATTTAGGTTAAAACAAAAATCCTAGGGATGACAGATCTTTGTAAAGTAAAGAGGAATGTAAGAGTTGAAAGTAAGAGTAGATCACTTTTCCACTAAAACCTTGATTATCAAGCGAGGTAATTAAGTATCCTAAGAAGATAGTCGTTGCATTTTGCCATAAAATTATCCACTTTCGAACTGCACAGAGGAAAAATTATTTGAAAAAATTTAACGAAAAATATGAAAAACTACTTTTTTTATGAATATCACTACAATTCTTGTCAATTCAAGAAGTGTTTAGACAGAACTTATAATGTATTACTGACTGCTATGCATGATACACTAAATACAATAAAAAATTAAGAGAGAAAAAAAATCATACTGATTGCCAGTCTTCAATATCATCTTTTTGTTCTTTTTTAGCTTTCTTTATTTCTTCTACTTTTTTCAACTGTTCTTGTGCAGATCTGTACAAGTCACAGGGGCCAACTTTAACAAACTGTAGTGGATTTACTGCTACTTTTGGGGAAGTGATCTTAGCCACCCGACCAGGCGCACCCTCCAGCCCATCGCAAATTGACTGTAAATTTAAAAGTAGTACATTAATACAAATATCTAAAAAAAAAATGAAAACAGTAACAGGTTCTCAATGCTACTTAGTGTCAACAAATATTTTTTAAATTCTATATTTCCAACACAGAAATCATGTACCAATAGAATTGAGCTATACTTTGTGTGTTATTACTTGTATGTTAACATACAAATTACTCGTTGTTAACACACAAATCATGACAAATACGTAATAGAAGCAAACCTTGCACACAACTGCATTTTAGCCACAAAAATGGTAACAGAATTGTAATTTATTTTTTCATATATAGGAAAGCTAAAACAATTTTACAATTTTGCATAAGCACAAATAGTAGATAAGCAGAAAGAAATGAATTAAAAACATAACCTAATCAAGATTTCCTCCAAAAAGGCAAAGTTTGGAGGAAATAACTTTCGAAATGCAGAATGAATATACATAAACAATCAGAAAATATATAATCTCTAAATAGCCTAACGTTTTAAAAATAGGCACATTAAAGCTTACCATTATGATTATATTAATTTCCCTCCATTAAATAAATAAATAATACAGTAGCAACATAGTATGTGCTGCTATCTGCGGAGCTAAAATGAACTATATTTCTCTAACCCGTCATTTAGAGTAAATAAAAAGAACGCCAAAAAAAATAATTGACTATCCAAACATATGATTGTATTAATAAGCAAATGAAAGTAATTATTAAACAAAAAAAAATTAAAAAAGCGTTAAAAAAAAAATGGGGCGAATTTACAACACACTTCGTTTTACTTACATGTCGTGGCAATTGCTTCCACTTAGCCTAACAACAAAAGTAATTATTACAATACTTGAATAGTGTATGGTACTTTATCATTATTATTATTATTATTATTATTATTATTATTACTATTATTACTAAAGAAGTTCCAAAGGGAATTTCATAATTTACCCAAAATTTTTAATAAGGTATTATTACCTTATTAAAAATACAAATGTACTATTTAAACTGTACGGATATTATCCCAGAGTATTGCTTAATTATCTAAATCTATAATGATTATTAACATACTCTCCGTATGTTTGTGTCCGCAAAATTCGAAAAGTAGTCGATTGATTGACTTGAAATTTTTACATAACGTTGCATTTATAAATAAGAGTGTTTTTATATACTTTTTATTCCGAAGTTCCCACGGATACGGGAAATTCCGAGCATTTCGCAGGGACGGCAGAAATAGATAGACGCAGACGCGTTGCGATGGTGGATTTCAAATACACGAGAGGGATCCAACTGTCGTTCACCTTGCTGTTCAACTTGAAAACGGGCATGGAGTGTATTTCACGGAACAAAACATAAAGGACAGAGCAACAAATGCACCGAACACAACATTAACAGGATTTTTTCAATTATGTCAAACAGATGATTTGTAAGGACTTTGATGTATGTAGACATTGGAACGCAACACGAAAGAATTTCGAAAGAAGGAAGAGAGCAAAACATTAGTTGGACAACCTGACACACTTTCATCTAATGCTTTAGGAAGAATATACACTATACATCCGACCCACGCAGAATGCTTTCATTTACGTTGGCTTCTAATTGCAGTTCGTGGTCCAACATCATTTATACACTTATGAACAGTGGATGGAATAGTGCATAATACGTATCGGAGTGCGTGCGAGGCACTTAATTTGCTGGAAAAAGACAAACATTGGGATAAGTCAATCGAAGATTCATCGGCTACTTCTAATACATTTCAAATACGTTCGCTATTCGCAATTATTTTATCTACGTGTTTCTCTCACAACCACCACAATTGTGGGGAAA
The DNA here is from genome assembly GCA_011037195.1 of Triatoma infestans. Classification (NCBI taxonomy): domain Eukaryota; kingdom Metazoa; phylum Arthropoda; class Insecta; order Hemiptera; family Reduviidae; genus Triatoma; species Triatoma infestans. Next base: position 237,392 of record JAAEAF010014907.1, read on the forward strand.
TACAAAGACTACATGGCCGAAGATATTCAGCACAGAATGCGTCAAGAAACACATAATCATGGCTTGGGTTTCAAAAAGAAATATACAATGAAGAGCTAATTTTCATTGAGTATCTTTGTATTGCAATGTGTGGCAAGTTGTTGGCCCTATTGGGAGTAACAGCACCGAATAGGTCGATCAATGCAACATTCGAGAGAGAAATGCTCAGCAATGTTACAGCTGTTCGTATAAGAAAATATACTGAAACTCCTTCAAGAACGAAAGATACCATTTGATACCATCATACAAGCTGTGGCTAACCAATCCGGTGGATTGTACTTTTTGGGTGCTCCAGATGGAACTGGAAAAATTTACTAATCCTACTTACTTTAATCCTGATTTACTTAAACCTGGCTAAAATCCGTTCAAACGGCCATGTTGCATTAGCACTTGCTTCCTCAAGTATTGCTGCTACGTTGATGGAAGGAGGTAGAACAGCGCATTCAGCTCTTAAACTGTCACTAAACATGCACTTAACAGAAAACCCAACATACAAAATATTAGAAATGGGAAAGATTCTTCGGGCGTGCAAAATCATTGTATGGGATGAGTGTACAATGGCTCACACAAGAAGTCCTTGGAAGCATTAGACCATACATTGAAAGACTTGCGAAATAATCAGGTTCCATTTGGTGGAGCATTGGCGTTACTTTTCGGTGACTTCAGACAAACGCTTCCAGTCATCCTCGTTCAACACCAGCTGATGAATTACATGCCTGCTTGAAATATTCAACCCTTTGAATCACAGTAAAAAAAAATCTAACAACGAATATGAGAGTTCAACTTCAAAACGATCCAACAGCTGCCATATTTTCAAGAAAATTTCTCGAAGTCGGTAACGCCACTGCACCTACAAATCCAGAAACAGGAAAAATTACCTTCCCATCTAATTTCTACAACATTGTACATCCAAAAGAAGAATCAGTGGACAAGGTATTCCAAAGCATCGAAACAAATTATTAAAAAGACGCATGGTTAAGCGGAAGAGTCATTCTAGCGGCTAAAAATGTCGACGTACTCCCTATGAACATCTCCATAAAACAAAACCGCAGGTGAAACTTGCGAGTACTTACAAATCCATTGACTCCGTGATGGACCAAAGTAAAGTAGTGAATTTCTTAGTTCACGCGATGTTCCCGAATTACCGCCACACATTCTAAATTTGAAAATTGGAGTGCCAATTATATTACTCCGAAACATCAAACGCCAAAAATATGCAATTGTACATGATTAGCACTTAAAAAAATTGATAAATTGAAGCAATAATTCTCATTGGACCCCATAAAGGTGAAGACGTTCTACTTCCACGAATACCACTCGTTCCGATAGATATGGCGTTTGAGTTCAAACGACTTCAATTTCCAATACGCTTTGCGTACGCTATGACGGCTTAAGGGCAATCTTTGCAATTGTTCGATTTGAACTTAGAAAACGATGCTTCTCTCATGGCAATTGTATGTCGCAGGCTCCAGAGTCGGTAAACCATCTGATGTTTATGTTTATGCAGAAAACGGACAAACAAAAAAAGTAAAACATTCACTAGCTTTACAATAAAAAAAGAGTTTCAGTTAGAAACATTTTTTCTTTCTTTCCTTTCTGTGCACAGCAACGCAAAGTAGGGTATTAAATTGAATGATATGTTTTCTTGCTGAATCTATGTTAACTATCATACTTCTATTTACTTCCCTAATAATTAAAATCAGACTGAGCTACAGCGTAGCGTGGACGGGGTTAGCTAGTATTCTAATAATCTTATACAAGTACAGTCCTACAGGAAATTTAGTCAAAAGAGTCTGGCCTAAACTTTACTTATGATAAAGTCGGTCCTCATGATAATAAGCGCGCAAAAATAGAACAGTGATCCACTTATTTTCAAGTTTGAACGGCAAAGGGTTTTTCCGGGGTGAGGTGGGGGATCCACAGAAGATTACTGAAGAAGGTCCGAAAAATATTTATAAGCAGTTTCCGGTACTTGTATTACATTACTTTACTCTACATTACACTGAAGGGTCCACCGTAAGTACATTTTTACCAAAGTTTGAGTTCATAGTGACAAAAAATCTTAATTATGTAACAGTTACGAGTTGAAAAATACTATCATTCTGTCATGTACTGAAATCAGGATTAGTTACGGGTTTTCTTCAACTACATTCCTCGTCATTTTGCATTTATAACATCTTTTTCTACTAAAATAAAGCTTTTTTTGTTGTTTTTGTTTTTAAGTTGTTCTCTGATAAGATGTTTAACAAAAATATTTATTATTTCATTATTTAAATGTATTTTAAGTACAAGAATGATGATATTCATATAATAAATTGGCATCCTAATTTTTCAATTTTCATTTTCTATTACTAAAAGCCACTCCGTAAAGTAGCTTACTTCCGGAAATTTCTTAGAAAAAAAATATATATACAAATTTTTTATCTTTTAAAAAAATTGTGATGCTTTTTTCTTTTTCTATGATTTATGTGACGATTTAAGCTATAATTCGCATAATCACAATGCTCATGAAACAATTTCCTGATCAAATTAGTTATTCAGGAAGTAAATTAAATAATAAGCCAATTAATATTGTAAAATTAGTTTTTACATTCCATGAGTTTATTCTAAATTTAAACATGATTTTTCCATGTGAGTTAAAAAGGATTATATTTTTTTAACCAAATATTTTAACGCTAATGAAGAGCGAACGATACTCAGCGAATTAAGTTTGACGAAGATCTAAAGGAGATTTATGATAAAAGATAATTTATTGGTCAAAACACCTGGCCTAAATTTACTTTCGAACAAAAGCTCTGTTGTTTCGAACAAAAGCTTAATTGTTATTATCATATCTAAATAATCAATTTGAATAACATATCTAAATATAATCAAAGAAAAAAAAACAAACCCAAATAATATCAAATAACTAACTAAAAAAGCTCGGGGAAATTAAGTTATGCTTTATTCACCCTTGGAGGTGTCAAACTGTAATCATATTTTAAATGTCCGTTTTTCACATTTGTTTCTTTTTTTTTTTTTTAATATTTTAAGTTAACTAACTGTGAATAAAATAAATCTACTGCTTGTCAAATCAAGGTGCCTGTTTTTTTTTTATTTACTTATTATTTTTAAAGATTTGTATAAATCGGAGTTAAATTACTCATTTTTACTTTTTAGTATATTTTTATAGATTTCTACTTTTCTGATTGGTGGGGGTGAAGTGTTCGCGTCTGTACACGTACATCAATCGCCAGTGCAGCCTAAAATTTTCATCAGCAGTGAGTAAGACCAGGCTTTTTTTGAAAGATATTGTGACGTACTTCCCGTTTAGTTTTCCCACTAAATTGCAATTCTAATGAAGTATAATTATGCATTATTTGCAACATACCTGTCTTGAGTCTGTGCTGGAATCTGAAGTTGTACTGTGACGTCGTTCCATTGTCGTTTATGCCCATCACAAATTCATCTGGAAATAAACATACACACAAAAAAAAGAATTAGAGAAATTTTTATTTTTTCCTTTGTCCTACTATTATTATATTTTGTTTGATATACATACATATATATTAAAATAGATTTAGTTTATAAAAAGTTTTTCTACCATCTTTTTCCCTTCTTTTATCCACACAACCTGTACCTGGATATGAGGAAGTTGTTATTGTAATAGCACTGAAAAGAGAGACGACAGACGGGAAAGATGGTGAGAGGTAAAGTAGTAAGGATATAATCATCTGTATGTGAATAGTGTATATTGTTGTGTGTGAGTATGTGTTTGTGTGTGCGTGTATGTGTGTAGGGCAGTGACGTAGAAGTGGAAGATTATAGCGTTCAAGAAGAGAATTTTTGTTGGACGTTGTTGCTGTTGACAGTTGCAGATAGGATATTGTCTGTGAGGAATTCAACTAACAAAAAGAGAAGAAGAATGGAGGATTTATTAGAGAAGAGTATATATATATATACGTATGGTGTGTGTGTTTGTGCGCGCGGCAGTTTCCTCTGCACCTCACTACTCTAACCGCCGTTCTCTCTCTCTCTTTAGTCATACCTCTTGCATACACACACACATATGCAAGAGAACAACAACAAAAGATATTGTACTTTATAAAATGGTCATGAGAGTCCTTTAGCAAGGACGTGGTCACAACACTGTCTCTCCCACTCATTCTCTTATCCCCCTTCTTATTACTGCTATTAACTCTAACAACACTTCCATGGTCCATCACATCATCATCATCACTCTAACCAACAACACACACACACACACACACACACACACACAGACGCTTCTTTTCTTTTTTTCCTTTTATAACTTCCTCTCTCATCATCACTGTTCGATCTCTCTATTCTAAGTAAAGTTTTATATTCCAACCATTCAATCATTGTACACTATTATTTGTATCAATAACAACTGAAAATGAAAACAATTCCTCCCAACAATTTCAAATTTTTCATCTGTAACTATGTGTAATTATTTCTATGTTAACCTTTGCTTATCCTAATAGTTATCGAATCCGTCTTAAGGATGCCTTATTGTATGAAATAACATTGTGATATCATAAACCTGCGCACTAGATCAGCTTTCACACTCATTTGATGGCCATATTAAGTTACAGCCTTAAAGGACGGTTCAAAGATTTTTTTTTACTTTCTCAGTCAAATTTTCGCAGGTACATGTTTTGAGGATGAAAAAATTTTTTTAGCGAATGGTCAGCGCCTCAACAGAATATCTCAAAAACAAAAACCGGTAGGAAGCTCAAAACTTGGTATTCCATTTAGGTAATATCACCGCATTTATCTATATATAATATAATTGTATTAATAGGAATAGGAGAAAGTCGTGTGAGTGTTTCACACTTCTCTTTATTAAATGGGACAATTTATCAAATACTTGTGCTTAACTTACATTAGTAAGGAACAATAAAGTAGAATCGTCTGAGGGAAAATTTAGGGAAGAAGCACATACGAAAATACAGGCAAATAAATGACAAGAGTAAAAAAGGTGGCTATAACCCTGAATACTGCGCCTATGCCTCTGAAAGTTTAATTTACTAGAAACTTAATATTTTAAAGTAAAAAAAAATGTAAGCAAATTCCGATGTAATAAAAAGACTTCTCCTAAAAACAGAGAGCATTCGCGCGACTCTATGGACCTAATCCTCACACCAACTACCTCGTCCATGTGCCATGGTATAAGCGCCCTTGAACATAATCGTTTTACCATATTTGACAATATATCAAAATGCCACCACTCCATGTCTTTCCGTGCGACTGTATTAAATCTTTTTGATCTAATATGATTGACTTGCATTGCTAGAATTCTGAAAAAAGTCGCAACCGGAAATACAACCTTATAGATAAAAATCTAATCACTTTTTTAAAAAATATTTTTTCGGAAATGAGTTAGGCTTAAATTTAACTCCCCTTTCTAGATTTGCTAAGGGGTTGAAAAAGATGGCGCTGACTTGCAATGTACATATTCAGGATCGTATTAGATACAATCTCCGCCATCCTTATTTATATGTATAGATAAGAATTTATATGTATAGATTCATTTATGGGATAGTGCATCGCAACCTGAAAGATTTACTGTGCTTCTCAGTGCACTGACGGCCTCCGGATAGCGTTCTATTTTTAAAGATAACGCTGCCATTCACCGGCGCGTGAGTTATATAGACTCCTCCTATGAAGAGAAAATTTAAGGGCAGCACTCTGGACTCGAATCCGGGACCTCTGTATGGAAGTCCAGCGCGCTATACAGCGAGCTAATTCCTTCCCTTTATTTATATGTGATGCAAGCCCAAATAAACTGCTCATGTGAACAAAATTTGTCCTTTAGAATTTAATAATTGCAGTAGTGGCGGCCGGGTGATGCATACAGAAAATAAGAAATAACTTACATTTTTTCCCAAACAAAAACCGATTCAGTATGTAAAATTACATATGGAATATAAAAGTTGTATATTAAAAAATATAATTAAACAAAAAAATAAATAAATCAATTCCTCATCTGTTTTCAAGGTGATTAAATTTTTCAATAACCTATCATAAAAATTTCTTAGTAACAGCAGTGCAAGAGGAAGGGATTAAGCTCAGTGGTTAGCGCGTTGGACTCCCACGCGGAGGTCCCGGGTTCGAGTCCGGTGGTGCCCTTAGATTTTTTTTTCTTCCAAGGAGCCTCTACAGCTCACTGTTAAGTGATGGACAGTGTTGTCTTTAGCGAGAGAACCCTGTCAGGAGGCCCGGCAGTGCACGGAGAAGGCTCCGGCCGCCAATGACCATAGATGTTGACGCGCCTAAAAAAAAAAGCAGTGTAAAACGAGCAGCATAGTTACGTGTAGTGAGTGAAAAGTGCAAACGAAAATCGACGAATCTAGCCGAAACTGAGCGAACGTGATAATTCAGACACTGCATTTTCTAATAATCTAAGTTCTAATCTATGCAATGTCCAAACATAAAGTGTATTTATTTAACTAACTAGCTTTATATAATGTTCTATAAATATTATATTTATAAAAATAAAAAATAAAATTCAGTTTTTTTTCTTAAGAGATGGTGTAGTTCAGCCGAGCTGTATCAACCGCCATTGAACTACTACTAGGAGAAATCCAATAAAGTTTTTCACACCAGATTTTTTGTACTTAACATTCAAGCATGGAATCTAACGAACGAACACCTTTACAGTGTATAAGTCCACTTTCAAATAAAGCATTCCGTGGGAGGAGGTGGAGGGGAAAGTTAATGCTTGTTTTCTTTTTTAGATTCATACAGAATATATAATTACCTTATATAAAATACTTGGCTACTTAATAAAATAATGTATAACAAAAGAAATGCATTTAATTTGTGAAAGCTAATTTGTATGATTGCAGAATAATGAAAAATACATGTATGAGATACCAAGAAAAAGAAATATTATAGAGAGAGCCATGTTTTTAAAATTAAAAATGAAACCAAGTATTTAAAATAACTATTTTTAACATTATGAATAATGAGTTAATAATGCTTGATTTTAAGAAATTGAGGTTTTTAAGAAAAATAAATATTCTAAGAGATCTTGAAATTGAAAAAGTAGAAGCAAGATGCACAGTTTTAGGTCTTACCATAGAGTCTGAGTCATCAAAGACCCACATTTTAGTGTTGTTTTTGTCCTTTCTTTCAATATTTGCTGTCAATATCTGTAAATTAATTATACTTTTTCTTTTTTTATGTATGAGGAGTTTATTGCGTTCGGGTATATCATCGAAAATACCCTATTCACGGGAAATATTGTATTCACATGTCCTCTGAGTAGAAAAAAAAGAAGATAGCGATTAGTCTGTGAATTTTGTGTCAGGGTGAACAAAATGTCTCAAAGACAAAAAAAAATCCGCAGAAATCTCAAAATGTTTTATTCCCGATAGATTTCACACAATTGTTAACAGTTTTCGCATTTTTTTAAAAAAAAAACTATTCTAATGAAAGGGAAGGGATTAGCTCAGTGGTAGCGCGTTGGACTAGCAACGCGGAGGTCCCGGGTTCGAGTTCAGACTCTCTTCCTAGCAGACTCTACAGCTCACTGTCCGGTGATGGGGCAGTGCACTGAGAAGGCACAGGGCGCCAATATTGAAGCGCCATAAAAAAAAAAAACTATTCTGTTTTTCTTTGAGGAATACTAGCTGGATGTATGTGGTCTTGTCACTTTTTATTGCGACATTTATTTGCCTCAATTTATTTATTTATTAACAAATTTTAATCAAAGAAGTATTTTAGCACTACCGAAAAATCCTTGACTTTAATGTTACAAATTTTACTGCGGGATGAAACGAGGCGCTCCTGGTAGTCTACAAATATTGTTCTAAAAAAACAAGCTATATAATTCCCACCCCACCTATATTTATAAACAATTTTAAGGGCAAATAATGTTCAGTAAAAATTCCAAATTTGAAGAAAATCTGTAATTTTGAAATGCAATAGTTTCTGTAATAGGTTACAGAGAAAGAGATATGGAGCGAGATGTTTATGATGGGAGTTCAAATAAATTCGAGTGTAGATCCACTCTGATTTTTTATTATTATAAAAAACTTTTCTCAACATTAGATTCACAATATTTAGTTATTATTATTATTATTATTATTATTGTTATTTATCTCTCTGTAACTATTTAAAGATCTTACACTCCATCAGGTACCCCAAAGAAAAACAACAGATCAGAACTCCGCACTAACTGTCCCGACATAAATAACCTTTAGAAAAAACACTAAGCTTGTCCATCCGATATTTTGTCCCGATCAAAGCTCCTGAACCTGATCTCCTCCCTATCTGTTGAATAACAAAACTCTAAAAAGGCGTACCTCCTCAAGTCACACTGTTCTGTCAGGGATCCCCAACTAAGTGTTTTAAGATAAGTCCATGAAAGATACAGCTCTATTTTGTCCCCATAGTGAACATTTTGGACTGCTGAACAATCCATTAATTTCAATTAATAAATAAAAAAATGATGAAAAATTTGTTCATGCCTGATAATTGGGCAGACATGTGATCAGCAAGGTTCGGCGGATCAAGGACGTGGAGAATGATGCCTTATTTAGCGAAGCTGAATCACCAAAGCCTCCTAACAACACCTCATTATTACCAGAGCTTACTATGTGACCTATTATCCGGTCCAGAGGACCAAAACGTTGGGGAGGAGAGAGAAGTCACATACAGAATAATAAAGTGGCATTAATTAATATAATAAAAAGAATAAAAATTATATCTAAGATACAGTAGTTGGCAATAATGGTGGGGGGATTGGAAGTAGGAGGATGGAGTAAAAGAGAAAAGATTTAAGTACAAAATGTTGGTAGAGGTAATAATAACAAGTACAGTTACAATATCATCATTTTCTATTTAGTCATGGTTAACTATTGTTATTGTCGCTACTCTATCTCTTCGCTCTTGTTATTGTTGTTGTTGTTGTTACAATTCTCTCAATAATACATCATACTACTATACAACTTGCAAACATAAAACTTCACTTCTTTGTCCTACTATCTTGCCCACTTTCTTAGTCCTAGTATCAAACAATAGATTTTCGATATATTCAAATGTAAGCTTGTTAGGTTAGATATTTTTGAATTATAATTACGTCTCTCACGAATATATGCGCAAAAAAAAAAACTATTTTGAAACTCTTGTAAGATTTTTCTCTTGAGGCATTTATTACACAACTCTAAAGAGAACAAAATAGTTTTCTTCAAATTTGGAAGTTTTACAAATATTTATTTTGTCTTAGCATTACATAGAAAAAAAAAATCTGGTATGAAACACTCACACAACTTTCTCTTACTCCTTCTTTAATACAATACAAATTTTCTTTAAACTCTTTTACGTATTTGTAATAACATAAATTTAGAGATGTTGGGCGATAACTACCAACCTACATCCCCCTACCTACAAGGCAGGTAGAGAAGTGATGATTATATTATGGCCTAGTAAAGCGCTCTAAAAAAACAGTGAACCAACTATATAAAAAATTTGAAATTAACGCTACAAATTCCGCACAACTATCCAAAATAATTTTTTTATGTCTATTAGAAGGATACCAAATTTAAAGGAAATCGTTATAGTCGTTTTCGAGAACAATCAAACAAATTCAAAAACCTATTCCATAAAGGCGCATTTCCGGTTTGTCCATTTTCTTAAAAATTTGGAATTCTATCAATGCTTCTAATATATAAGCACTGATTACTGAAGTGGTCAAATTAGATAAATGCATAACGCTGTTGTTCCCCCACTACCCCCCAAAAATCAATTTCCCTGGGAAAATGTTCCAGTAAAATCGCACTTCCGGTTGATGGATTTTTGTCCGAAATCTTCGTGCCTAATGCAGTGGTAGTATCTAAACGGAATACCAAGTTTGCTTCCTGCAACTTTTCGTTTTTGAGATATTCTGTTAACACATACATACATACACTCACGCTCACACACACACACACACACAATGTCAAAAACAAGGCGCTAAAAACATTTTTTCACAATTATTGTATCCCAAAACATGTATTTCTAATGAAAAACTCGATTTTGAAAATCTAGCACGATTGCAATTCTTCCTCTTACAGGGAGTAGGGGAAAGTAAAATGATAGGTGGTGGAAATATCGTAGGTGGACTTCTGGATATTCAACTTTGAACTATTTGCATGAATGACAAATCACTGTAAATTAGCGCTATTGTCAGCCTCCTTACAAACAATTGTAACTGACGCAGTTTAACATTGGTACCAACTCACAAAACCAACGCCTATACTCCATTTTTTTTAGAAAAAAAAAATGTTTCAAAGAAAGTGATAGGCCTTGTATGTGTGAAATTAGTAACGGGAAATTTAAAGAAAACCTATTTAGAGTTGCACTTCCGATTGGCACAATCTGACCGAAAACCTTCGTGAAAGTGAAGGAAGTGGACAATATAGTTGTGAAGCCACTTAACGCAAACACTTGCTCCGCTAAAAAACTTTGGCCTTTTAACTCTTCCGTTGGTGATAAAAATAAAAATCTTGCGTGAAAAACTCACATACTGTGTTCCGGCAATTATAACAACTCTATCTGAGCCGGTGGCCATTTGTTTTTTTTTTTTTTTAATTTACAATGTTTACTAAAGGGCTTATGGTGAAGGTGGTGGGGATTATTCTAGTTTACCTAAAGTGATTACATTGTATGGCAGCGCCCTCCTGCCTTAAATCTTTCAAAGACACTTAGAACATTCTAAAACGAATTTTCCCGGAAATATGGGGCTCAAATAAAAGTGAAAGGTTTATATCTATGGAATTTTATAGAAAATTTTTGAAGTTTTCGAGAGAATAAGAAAAGAAACTTAGAAAACCATTCAGTAAAGTCGTACTTCCAATTAAACATTTTCTTCAAATTCGGAATTCCAGCAATGCTTTTAATATAGTTTTATATACGAGGAATGTCCAAAAAGTAAGTGTACTGAGGCTCTCACGGCCGGAAGGATTTTGTTTTCGACATGTTGGCTACACTGTTGTGTAGCCTGATTCCTCCCCTCCGCAACGAGACCGGTTCGAGGTCAGTACGTTGAGAACTGTCGACGCGACAATACGTTTCGTGAAAAATGTCAATCCAATCTCCCGCCAAGTGTGAAATATTCAAGGTCGGGCAAGAGTTTTTGAGACGCTACAAACTCCATGGAGATGAATTTCTCCGCTCCATCATTACTGGAGATGAAACTTGGGTTGCACACTACACACCTGAAACCAAAAGGCAGTCTCAACAGTGGCGTCACACCTCTTCACCCTCCGCCAAAAAGTTCAAAACCACAATTTCAGCCAAGAAAATCATGGCATCCGTGTTTTGGACTGTCAAGGCATAATTTTAATTGAATATATGCCTCAAGGGGAGACCATCAACTCTGCAAGATACTGTGAGACCCTAAAAAAATTGCGGACGGCGATTCAGAACAAAAGGAGAGGCATGCTGACAAAGGGAGTCTGCCTGCTACACGACAATGCCAGACCACACACTGCTTGCCTCGTTTAAATGGGATGTCCTGAACCATCCCGCGCATTCCCCTGACCTAGCACCTTCAGATTACTATCTCTTTACCTCCCTGAAGCTGCACATGGGTGGAAAAAGGTTTTCAACCGACGAGGAGGTGAAGGGGGAGGTGGAGAAGTGGACGAAGGGGTTGGCGGGAAACTACTTCGAGGAAGGCATCAAAAAATTAATACCCCGGTTCACCACCGCATTGAGAGGAATGGTGACTATGTTGAAAAATAGCTTCATATGTACTAATGTAACCAGGTAATTTTTTTGTTCAAATAAAAATTTTTGTAACCTACAAAAATTCTGTACACTTACTTACTGGACATGCCTCGTAATATAGGTGGCAGAACCATACATTTTACTGAAGAACCAAATCATAGGAAAGCTTAACATTGCAGCTCCTCCAAAATCCATAAAAAAAATTAATTTTCCTGGAAAAATTCACACACACACTCACAGAGAGAGAGAGAGAGACCCCAATTCGCTAATTCATAGTCAGGGAAACCGCAATACATGTATTTTCGCTGAAAACTCAATTTCACAAATCTGATACAATTGCAATATTTCCTGTTACTAGGAAAGTAAGTAAAAGAAAGTAAAGCTAAATATGAAAACCTGTATAATTATTAACTATATTAAGCATCAATTTTTTTTATAAAGTGCTAGGAGATCAGTGAGATTTATATTGTGCAGAGTAAACAAAATGTGATATAATAAAATGAGCAACAACAGTAAATCATGATAATGATGCAGTAAAAGAAAATATGTAGTAAATTGGACGAGGATAGATAGTGTATGTGTTGTGTGTGTATATATATATTGAAGTGGAGTAGGCTCTCCTGTAAATAGTTTTGTAGCAACTAACGAGCTGATCTTAAAATATATACCTATGGTATTTGGTGCTAAAGATGGAGACAATCCCATGGTCACATTTATACACACATACACACATTATACAAACACACAAAAACTCTAGAGACACACATACACACAAACAGACACAGACATATATAGTAGTTGTAAATATAGATGTTACTAGGAACTACCAGGTGGCTTCGCGTACCTCAACTACTGGATTTTTTTTGTTTGAACTATTAATCGATAGTGTCAAGATTAGTAAACAATTCTCTTTCCAAAACAATTAATTAGTTACTATTAAAAAAAAAAAAATCATAAATTTTATTCAAAATAAAATTGATAAATTCAAGAAATAATGTGCTTCATCAGGTGAAAGATATTATCCATAAAACTGATTATATGAATTAAACTAGGGTCATTTTTTTTTTGTTTTTAAAGAAAGTTGAACGCATTCAATTCGATGGTAATTCCACTTGAAAGTGGAAAAAGGAATGATTATACGTCATTTTAATAAAATTATAAGCACGGAGTAGACGTCACGCTTTCATTTATAACCAAATTTCCTAATAAGTTAATAAGTAAATTTAATTTAATTTAATTTTAAATTTAATAATATGAAAATAAAACTCCATGATTATTTCCAGATTATCTAAATACTATTGCATCTAATTTCTACGATTTCAATTAATTGGATGTTGGATGTTTGTAAGGCGATTAGCTACAAAGCCGAATCCAGTGGGACCGAAAGGTCGAGGCTCCATTAGGTGTTTGTGTGTTTGGGCACAGTATACAGTCGTCTGTAAAGTGAAAAATCTGATGTGAAACACTCTGACAGTGGAAGAAAGAAGTTGAAGAGGTGAGGATACTTTATAATAGTCAAGCTGCACTAAAGGTAAGCCGAGCGCTGGAGCTCTAAATTAGTGGATGAATTTAGGAGAAGCTCCTCGCTCAGAGGATCAGAATGGAACTCATCAGGGAACCCGGACAACAGCGGGTATAGAGGGCAATGAGAGAGAACGGACGAGTTGGTTAATATGAGATTTTCATTACCTTTTTTGGTCCCGAGTCAGCAGTAGCTGTCACCAAGGAATTTTGCTATAGGGAAGTCAAACAATGGAGAGATAGTGGACTGGAGAAGTACCAAAAGGGACACGGAAGTGTGTCTCCAGACTAAGTGATTTATAAAACTTGTTCTTACAAAAATCGGATTTTTTTTTCCAGTATGTAACTTTGATTGAAGGATGTTCTCAAAAGACCTCTCTCTTGTGGTGGTTGTGTTGTAGTAAAAGAACGATCACTAGGGGTTGCCAAAAAGATGTAACGGTGTCTCGTTCTGTTCAATTCATACTCGATTAAAAAAACGAACGCTCTTCTCGATGCTGAGGATCTCCGTAAAAAGTACAATCTTTCATGGAACAATCGTGTTCCTTTGAAGGTGCACTCTTTGCAGATGATCAGTTAAACTTTATGCAAACTATGCTTTCAATAGGTATGTGCAAAAAGAATGAAGAGTCAACCGTTAAAGCAATGAGGCCATTGCCTCTTACTGTAAACTCGAAAAATCAATCCAGCTGACCAATGGTTTCACATTTACACCGATGTTCAGCGGACCATTTGGCAAATCGTGTTGGTGCAGGTTATTACCGCCAGAAAAAACTGAAAGCACTGGGAAGTAGAGCATCCAACTTAGACTTTAAGTTCGAGGCAATCCACCAAGCGGCTCGGAAGCTGTCCCGCTTAGAGCCTTAGAGAACAAGGTAGCGTTCCTAATTGACTCAAAAATCTGTCATTTTCACACGATTGCACCTGGTATACATGACAACATAAACCAGGAATATAATCACTGATTTCATGGGTAAAGATTGGTATGTCGTTTACCACTGGAATCCGAGTCACTGCGATATTACTTTCCCGAATTAGCGGGAATGAGCTAGTAGATAGATTGGAGTGAAGGCGGAAAGTTAACACAATCTCAACAGGCAGTAACTCATCTCCAGGAAGTGGCAGAAATAAGGAGCAAAATGGCGAAAAAATGGACTAAGGCCATCTGCTACTTTGTCGGGATCTTAATTCCGCACACAGTAGTCTTGTCCTAGACGTCTCCGAATGGGGTCGTAGATCATTTCTTTACTGAACTGCCCCAAAAAAAAATTGAAAAGCTTTCCAATCAGGCTCATGTCGCTCGATGATAAAAAAAATAAAAAAGAAAATGAATGAGCGATAATGAGCTAGACTTTGCATATGTGTTTAAGTTAAAGTGGGAAAGCATCAAGGAAGCATGAGCCAAGATAACCTAAGTTTTCTGATCTGCTCCATTCACTTCCACTTCCGCTTTGTGAAAAGAAGAAAATGGGAATATCTTCTTTTTCTAACCGTCCCTTCAGAAAAATAATAGCGAGAAGTAAAATGAAGTGTTTCTTCCGCTCCTAATTATAATTTCTAACAACAGTATCTGAAATTAAACGCGATCAAATTCCACATCATAAATTGTCAGAGCATCTAAATACCAAAATCTGTAAATTAAAACCACGTAGTTTTTAAGATGTTGATAGATATGCCACTAATAAATTCACGGTTAACGATTTAAACAAGTACAACAGATTTAATTAATTACTAAATAAAATTAAACAAATAGTAAATTAAAACTTAGTAAGCGCTATAACTTAAGTTATTCGGTCAAAGCTTTTTTTTTTTTTTTTTTAAATATTTAAGAGAAAAATTTAGGTCACACACTGCAGTATAAATTCCTCCCCCTCCATTTTTAAACGATTCCCGTTAGCCAGCCACTTTACATAATCATCACGTAGCCGTTAAATTATCATGCTGTCGAACTGCGAAATATTTCAAAATAATGCCAACATTTTCTTCTAGATATTAATCCTTTAATAATGTAATGACCATAATATTTTTGAATAATTACCAATATTACTTAATTTACTTAACCCATTACACATAGCCCATTAAATAACCCATTTCTTAACGCTTCTAAAAAGAAAAAAAAGCATATTAAATAATAAATAAAAAAATCCATACACTAAGTTTTGGTGACGTAACTAATCTAAACTGAAAGTTGCCATTTTTTTCTTTTTTATTAATAAAAAAAAAGAGTAATAATTAAGTGTTCATTATCTATGATGATGTCGCTTACTGCGTCATCACTTATGGCTCTTCATTTAATTACCATGACAATGAAAAATGCAATGACTTCACTTCCATTCACACGCGATTATATTATTATTTCATAAAATATAAGAGAACGATAAAAAAATTAACAAAGTATAGAAAACTATAAAATAAAAAAATATGTATATTCGGCCAATAGCTATAATAACGAGATCTATAAAGGGATAAAAATTTTAAAGAACCACTCTTTAAAATTCAATCACAATTTTTTGAAAATTTCACACAGTCATAATAAAAAAGAGTTTTCACTGACATTAAGGCTAGCAAATTTTAAGCTGATCAATAAAATAATCATTCATTCTTAAATTAAAATTATTTATATAGACATTCCAACCTGATTGCTTATATAGAGTCAATTGGATCTCTGAGTCTCGTGAGGTTCCCGCGTCAAGCTTCTTGGATTCAAGGAAACAACTTTCAAAAGCTAACATTTGATTATAAAATCGAACGTTAGCAGATAGAATTCATCAAAGAGAACCCTCTTTTAAAATCAAACCAAACTGATCACATTTTTGTATAACATTAAATAAATTTCACCCCATAAGAAATCAACTATATGTTCGCAACATATTAATGAATCACGAGTTGATTACATAAAATGTTCTTGGTGGGTAATAACAATAATTACATGAATATATATATATAATATAATAATAATTATAAGGGAAGGGATTACCTAAATTGTAGCGCGCTGGACTTCCAATCGGAGGTCCCGGGTTTGAGTCCAGCAGTGACTCGAATTAGATTTTCTCTTCCTAGAAGCCTCTACAGCTCGCTGCCCGGTGATGGACAAGGCTGTCTGTAACGGTGCGGGAGTGCACTGAGAAGACCAAAGATTCGACGCGTCTTAAATTAAATAATAATGGTTTCTAATAAGGTAGATTTTCCGAAACAGTTTTCACACATAGATACTGGGAGAAAGAACGAACTCCATTGTTGAGTGAAATATATTGTTTCACCTCTTAACATTATAACAAATGTAACAGCACTCAAAGTTTTCCAAGAAGAACTATGAGTTTGAGGACGAGTATCCGGGGGATCCCGAAATGGACATCTTATAGATCTATTTCAAGGAAAAGAAGGACGAGGCCGGGAGGTGAAATGTGAGATAAACCGAGAAGACGACTGCCACACGCTTTTTACGAACGATTCGAAATCAGAATCCGGGGAAGGAGGGTCAATTGTCGAACCACAAAGGATTACAATTGGAATTAAGCAACTGAATCTTCATTGTGCCGGCTGTATTATCTTCCTCACCTAAATGTAAAAAGATGATAATAATAATAATTACTGATCCGAACAGCACTCTAAAAGCAGTTAAATACCCAAGAAAAAAAAAATTCCATTATTAACAGCATTTGCTCGCTCCTCGGAGAAAGCTGAAGCTAAGTTACAATTGGCATAAAAGAAAGGCATTCCGAAATAAGATTCTATGAAATGGCCGATATTTAATGAAAATCTTCACAATGGAAAAGGAATATGTTCCATTTGTGAGCCTAAGCTGCTTAAAGTCTAAAACAATGAAGAAGCAATGTCTTCATAAATGTATAATAGACAATTAGAAACGAAAGGCAAGGACTATGGAGAAATCCGAGTATTCCTAAACAGCAAGGATTAGTAGGGAAAGATATTTCCTCAGAACGATAATTTGACTAAGGTTTAATCCTGAACCAAAACTTAGCTAAAAAAAGCTACACTTGACAGCTTTTAGAAGTGGAGAGGCATGCGATATCACTTACTCTTCTCCTGCGTTGTAATAGGATCTGAAAAGAGGAGGGATCTACACAGCAGTGAGAGAGAGAGACACACACAAAAATTGATAGTCTCACTCATTAGTTTAGGTCAGACTAGAGTAGGAGAATCTGTTTAAATACAGCTGTGACAGCCATAAGGGCGGCGAGGGGGATCTTCGAACAATCTTGCAACAGTTCATACAACAGTCACTACGCATCAACAACCTTTCTCATTACTCACTCTAAATCTCTCATTCCATTTTATATATTCGTGTAAAGTCCAGGCAGGTTGTGTTACTTTCCTTGTTATACAGTGTTCAGTATTATTTCCAGGTTATTTCTTCTTATAAACCCAATTCTCTCCTTCTCATACCCATTATATGCTTCAAAACGGCTAATGGTAGGACGTTATTTTCAGAAAAACTATAGAGATTTGAGCAGTTCCTGTGCACCGCTAAAAGCATTGTATGATTTTTGAATAAGGCAGGGCTGGACTGTTAGTACAAATACATCATTAAAAATAGAATAACAATTATAAGAGGAGTTGATAATAGGTCCATCCACCCAAAATTCATACACAAAACATATTAAAAATACAAGCCACTCATAGTTATCATGAAATTTTCAGCAAAAAGCAAAAATCAGTACTGAGACTGAAGGCCAGATAGCGCAAGCTCGCAAGAAGGTGTTGTCTTTAGAAGATGAAGAATCAAGAATCCAGAGATTGATTAAACATTTTGTTCCGACTGGTTTATTTTTTTGCACAAATATATTGATAGAAGCCTTGGCTCTGCCAATTGTAGTACCTCAAATAACACTAATGTTAAAACCAAATAAAAACAATTTAAAAAAAATCACTGCTACAAAGTGTTTATATTTTAAAAAAGAAATCCTAGATAATAGCTTTTCCTTCAATTAAAGATTTTGCATAAAAAAAAAAAAAGTGAGCAATTCATTTAGTGTTAACATTTTTACTTGGAAGAAAATTGTTTTCTGAAGGGGGGGAGGGGATAATGTAAGTTAAGCTTTTAGAGTAGGAGTAAGTCAATTAACTTAATAATAATTACTTTTTAGAATCTGAATTTAAGTTAAAAATTATAATAAAGCAAAAAATATAAAAGAAGGCAAATTATTCACTGGGGGTGGGGGAAAAATAACAGTATTGTATTGGGTATTTTTATATGTAGCTAAAATATTTTGGATTATAAAAATTAAAAATATTAACAAGTAATAAATAATGTTATATAGGAAGTGAGAGACCTGAAAACTAAGGCCCAAACTGTTATTAAAACTCAAGCCAAATAACATTCCATTGTGAGAGTGGAGCTAGATAAAAAAGAATCGAATGGGGATATATTTATCTACAGAAATGGATTCATCGTCCTACTAAATCCTAAATTAGGAATAGCTAAATAATACATAACCAAGATTTATAAAAGAGGAACCCATTATCCTGGATTCCACTTCTCTTAACTATAGATAAAAACTCTTGAATGGAAACTATAATAAAACTTCTTTTTTTTTTTTCTTTTTTTTTAAGGATGAAATATTTAGGTTAAAAATTAAATGATTAGTACGTGAGGATATAGTTTAATTTTACAGCTTCCAAAAGAATACTTTTAAAATAGATTTGTCCAGAAAAATGTTTCAAATAAAAAATTGTAAACTTTTATAGATATAGTTTATTAGTTTACACGAGAGTTTTCAAGATATTATAGTTTTCAAGTTTAAAGAATAGTTTTCGTGTAAATTGGGAAAAACCGAAAAAAAATTTTAATATCTGATACGAATGCAAATATTCACTCTTATAGCAAGTAGTAAGAGAAGTATAATACAAATAAAAATTATAGCTCTTAGCATGTATAGTCAATATACGAAGTTTAAAGAAAATCGCAAAACAAGTTCAGTAAAGTGGTACTTCCGATTGATTTAATTTTCGTAGACTACCTACATATCTATCACTTTTATTTGTCTCATTTTACCGGAAAAATTGATTTTTGTGTGTTTTCTGGGAATAATAACATTAAACTTTCCTCTAAAGTACGACTTCAGGGTATAATAATAAACGGTTCCATAACCTACAAAATATTGAAGAACTGTATAAATGCATTTTGCTAGAATTCCAAATTTGAAAAATCGATTAGCTGGAATTGAGATTTTACCCAGTAGATTTTTTTTTACTATTCTGGGAATTTTGTCTAAAACGGTTACACAATGACCTTTGGTTAAACTATGCACCTAGATATAGGCAATGCTAACTTCGCAGATAGATAATCTAACATATTTTTTTTTTTTTTAACATATCTTCGGCCAAATTAATTTTGAAGAATGTTATGAGGAATCTTTGAATATTTAACTTTGAATGTGCGGCACTGTTTTCTAGATTACAATTGTAAACCCATTGAATTTCTATCCGCCATCTTTGTTAACCAAGTTTAAGAAAATCTGTCAATTTTATAATTGCATTAACTGCAGTAAAACAAACTCGTTTAAGTGTTTACACAAGAGATTTTCATTGTTTACAATAATAATTATGTACCATAAAAAAAAAACAAATAAAGCTGATCTTTTATATTAGACGACAAAAATTCATAACATACGGAAGAAAGCACAAAAAGATTGTAGACAACTCTACGTGGGAAGAGCCGTTTTAATAAAAATGACTCAATGTTACCCAATTGGGTAAAGAATTTGTTGAGATTGGGAAACTTTTCCAAGTTTCTTTATTTTAGGAATAAAGCCAAAAATAGTTTGGCTACAAAAAAAAAAAACATGTGACATAAAAAAAAGTAAATAGTTTCAAACCACTATAGTAATTTGTTTAAAAAAAATAAAAGCAAAAAACAAACAAGCTGTATACATTTGTTCAAATATTTCATTTAGGGGTTGTATGCCTTCTAATTATTTTATAAATAAGCGAGAATTTTAACTATTATTTTAGAATAGGTTTGTTTATTTAAATTTTTTAACAATTTTATGATTGATTGAATGTTTTTTTTTAAATAGATTTTCTGTAGAGACACGACATTCTTATTAGTATCAGTTACAATCGGAAAATATTCCTCAAAATCAGAAAATTATTCAAACATAATATAATGGCAATAATTATATACAGTCATTCTTAAACAGCACTTTAGATGAAAAATTAAAGTACTAGTTCCCCTATTGAAAGGTGTTTGTATTATCTCGGATAGTCAGGCTGCGTTAAAGGCGCTGAGTTCATATGTCTTCTCTTACAGGTTGGTGCTGGAGTGTCCTGGAAGAGATTTCTTCCTTAAAGGATTTACTTCTAGCCTGGGTACCAGGTCATATGGGAGGATTTTCAGAAATTGGCCTCATTAAGCGCCAATTAAGTTTGCTAAATTAAGCGCCTCTCTCCCTTTCATTGGTCCCGAGAGACTGCTGTTGGTGTGTCTTTTGGCACATGTCTGTCAAGCCAAGCTTTCAGTCATGGGCAGCTTCACAGCACTCATCCCTATGGATGAGCACAGTGGGTTGTCGGCAGTCTAAGATGCTTATGGGGGATCCGGGCAGGGCTTTTAGTGAAAGGGATGCTGTGTCTTTCACGGACCTCCCTCGGAAATCTGGTTGGTTTTCTCACTGGGCATCGCGGCTTAACAAGACATCTCTATACAATGGGGCTCATGCCGGACCCCTTTTGTAGGGTTTGTGAAACGGAGGACGAAACACCCATACATCTCATGACGGACTGTTTGGGCAGTGAGGAAATTAGGTTAGGTTCTTTGGCCGGAACAGGATGTCGGTGGAAGAGCTTAGGCTATGTCCTTTTAAGGTTATGATCCGATTTGGTTAGACTGTGGTAAAACTTAGGTGCCCCCGGGCCCGGACTTTTGTTCCAGACCTGGTAGTTGTTATTCAACTGTGATGATCTTTAGTTTAATTAATGATGGAAAAATCGTTTAATTTAACTAATAAAAAAATAATTTGTATTTTTGTTTATTTTTGAAATTAAAAAATAATTAAAAAAAAATGTATTTCCCCCCAACGATTGAATCGATGAAAAAATGGTCGGGGAAAATATAAATAAAATATAGTATCTAAAAGTTTAATGAAAATCTTTTAGAGCTGCTGATTTCGAAAACTGTACAAAAGTATTCAATAAACTAGAAGGAATACCTAACTTTAGGCGTCTTATGATTTTGTTGTGTGACATTATTCTGTTCATACAAAATGAAACCGCCCATCGTTCATTAAATATATATTGTTTACATATTAGAAAGAACGCTCAAAAATTAATTCATTGTGAATGAAAACTCAATTCTGAAAAATTGAACACGACTGCCAACACTTCCTCTGTTACAGGAAGTAAATAATGACAAAGCTGGTCCATTTTTCACTATAGATTAACGGATTTCGAACCGAAACCGTAGTAAATACCACCTCTAGGGAGGAATTTCCAAATTTTCTGTGTTAAAATGTTCAGAAACATACGATCCAATGTCTTCATAATCTAGAGATTAGAAAACAAAAAATAAACGTTCCCATGAAAACGCGATTTCAAAAATCTAACTTGTAGCACATTTTCTAAAGTGAAAATGGAAATAATATCTACGAGGTGTTTGTTCTATGCAAGTTTATTTTAAAATAATGCGTTATATAAAATAATGCGTTAATTTAATATATGCATTATAATTTTCTCTTAAGCGTATCAAAGACAATACCGACTAATAGTTGTCTGGATTGTTGTCGCCGGAACAATCTCCTTAATGTTCGTATTTACTATGATAACACAAAGCATGTTAAAAAAAAAGCACATTTGTTATAACAGCTTCTTAGATAGCCATTTCCGTTTATACGATAAATTCTCAATACTCACTAATAATATGTGTACTAGAAAGTTTCATGGCAGTGCATTCTGGTTGACGAAAATCGTAAAAATAAAATAGTTTCACACATAAACAAATAAAGTAAAACTTCATGCTTGTTAGTTTCAGCTACACACCGAAATCTGGGAATCGGAAAAATAACGGAAGAATAAAGCATTTTATAATGCTTTATAATGTAACTCCAAAAATTATAAATGCACAAATAACCCAGAGAAATTACGAGAGTTTTTTTTTTTGTTTTTTAAGATTAAAAATCTCCAGAGAAGCAGTACAAAGACGTATTATAAGGAGGGGGATAAATTTAAAGAACTGTTAAAAATTTATGTAGTAAATAAATTTATATAGATAAATATATAAGTGAATTTGTTTAATTTATTTTTTTTAAAGCAATAAATTTCTCATAAGGTAGGAAGTCACTTACAGTTACAACCTGTTGCACATTGCAAATAAACAAAAAGAAAACCTTAAGAGAATTCGATAATTAGCGGGGGGAGGGTCGTCAAAATTCCATAATTAAAAATTTGTTGTGAAACACACATGACTTTCTCTTACTGCAGTTCTCATATCTGTAACTGACAAATTTTCTCAAATTTCGGCGCTATTTAGTTCTCTTATCTCTGATCAGCTGTGAGAAATGTTATAACTAAAGTGGCATATAAAAACATAATGCCTCTCCAGTTCACCAGAAATCCAATGGTTTTATGCGTGTCAAGTTAAGAAAAAAAAACCTCTTTATAACTATTTTTCGGAGAAAATCGCCGAAAACTGAAAAACCAAAATTATGTGAAGTCGCGTTTCTGGTTAAAAATAAATTAGGTACTGGAAAAATGTTATTACACACCTGGTTTATATGTGTGTGAATTAGTATGCGAACTTTAAAAAAAGGAAGCCGTGAAGCCGTTGCAACCGTTTTCGATGAAAATCGCCAAAAATTTGAAATAAAGAAATAAAAAAGAGACATCCGGTAAAAGAAACACTTCCGATTGTCGATTTTTTTAATCGAAATAGATTCGTAATGAAGCGATGGTGATATCGAATCTGGAAGTAACAATCAATCAAAAATCTGAGCTATTCCGTAATTTTTTTTTTTTTTTAATATTATGTTCTGGTTTATTTCTCAAGGACCAAAATAAAGGTATTACTTAACTGCAACAAAAAAAAATATTTCCAAATGTCAGATTTTTACAAACTGAATTTTTACAAACCGGAAATAACATGTTTCGAATTTTTGTACGTATGAAAAAGTTTGGGGGAGAGGAAACCTATTCTTGAGTGTGAACATTTAGTCCAGCAATAAAAAAAATCTTGGTATATCGCAATAATGATCGACAACTTTTTATTTTCAAACATTTTTCCGAAAAAATTTCATTTATGACGGTTATATCTGGAGGCGCCGCTGGGTAGTTAAGACTTTCCTATTATAATAGCGCCATATCATTTTTATTCGTAAGGTTTCATTCACCTTCATCCAGGTTAATAGTAATTAAATGTTCTGCAAAAATTCCAAGTTTCAAATGAAAATCGGTGAACCGATGAAGACACTACTTTATTTATTGTGTTTTTAGGTTCTTTTTTCTCCAATTTTGTTTTTCATTTCACGTAATTTTTTTAATTAATTCAAACTATACAAATAAAGATCCAGAATTTTTTAGAAATATTTTTCTTAGCAAAAATCTTATTAAGGGAATTATATGGTAAACTTTATAAACTGCCATTTGAGGTAACGCATTGTTCACCAGCTGTTAAGTGTGGAGGCGATCGTATATATATATATATATATATATATAGAAGGAAACAAATAAGCAATAAATCATATGTAACCAAAGCATTAGAAATAAAAAAAAAAAACACAAAGCCATCTAGAGTTCTTAATCATAACCACTCGCACATCGATTTGAATATAATTATTTTATTATGAGTTTACTACACTTAAAACAAAAAAAAAAAATAAGTAATGATAATTTCCACAACAGAACACAAATAAAGCACTATACTATTATATAAACTAAAATATAAGGATACCTACGGCACTGAAATAATAAAAACTTGCCGGGAAAATTGTATAAATTAATTAAAATAATAATAAATATAAGAAAAATGGAATAAAGCTTTGAACAGATTTATGTAGTTCACAGATACACAGATGAAGCGAATAAATGATCAATAAATAACCAAATAAATAAAAAGAAAAATTTGAAAGAAGAAAACAGAATTACGATCAAGAGTATAAGGGTATATAGATAGATCAAAACTGGATATATGTTGTAGTAGTGGGATCTACTTATAAACTAGGCTGGCCAGTATGGGGGTGGTGGACATTATTTACACAGAGAGAGAGAGAGAGAGGCCTCTTATTAAAAGAGTAAGAGAATTTTTTAGGCTTTACACCGCGGAGTATACACTACCTAAAAACTATCTACAGCCAAAAACTCGTTTTTGATGACTCATACACGCACACTCACACACACAAAACCTGGGCTCTGCTCTTTTGGCGGCGCCTAAAGTACTTACGTATAATTCTGGCAATCTTTATTGCAAAAAAAGAAAAAAACGTTAGGAGAGAAAGAGAAGAAATAGAAGCATTTCACTCAAAAATCTACATATTCACATCAAAACATACGAGTACATACACATCGTAATTAAACGCCCTATTTAAATTTCAATAACTACGTTTGTGTGTGTGTGTGCGTGAGTGTGTAAATAACTTCTTTTTTTCTATTACCTTCATAAAGTTTGACATTTTTACTTAATTTTTCTTACAGTTAACATGTCAGACGACGACGGACGAATGTATTTTTATTCTTATTGATATTATCATTTGTTCTTCTTTCATTCAGAATTGTATACTATTAGGTTTCAACATTTTTTCTTTCTTTCTTTATTTTGTTTTTTTTAATCTAATGAGGACATTTTTTGTTTTTCTATGTTTAACTTTACTATAAATTGTAAAGCTCAAACTTAGCATTTCGTCTACGTACTACCACCATTTCTGGACACGAAAGATTCGGATAAAATCCATCAACTGGAAATGTGACTTTACTTAAAAAAGGTTTTTCCCTTCAGTTTTTCGCAATTTTCACGAAAATGGCTCCAAAGATTTTCTCTATATTTCATATAATACACTCATGAATCCTTATCATTTTATCTGAAATATTTTCCTGGAAAAATTGATTTTTTTATAGGGTTCCAGGAGACCAATGGTCTAGGACTAAGCTGGCCTATAAATGAACACACCTTTAGTACAATGTAGAGTACTTTCAGCTATATAACATAAATACCAATTAAAAATATTGGTAGAATTGAAAAATTTGATGAAAATCGGTTAACCGGAAGTTCCGACTTTATATAATTGGTTTTTGAGTTTTTTGGGGAATTTTCTCGGCTACAATGATTTTTCTTTATGCTGATTACACAGATAAAATTCTATAGCTTTTAATTGTTGTAAATTATAAGATTTTTCGGGAAAACCTCTTTTTTTAGGGTGTTCGGCAGAATTTATGACGTTAAATTTGAAATATTATTTGAGTTCCTTCATAAACGCTGCCTTCTGGCTATAACTTAATTACATTCAAATGACTATCTCAGCCAATGAATGATTTTCTCGAAAACGACTTTAACGATTTCCTTTAAACTTCGTATACTTTCTTACACACACCCTTTTTATTTAGAGCTTTCCAAAAAAGAAAAAAAAATACAAGTTTAAAAAAAATTTGTCAATTTTATAGTTGTGTTATCTGCAGCAAGAGGAAGTCAGAGTGTGTTTCACACTAGATTGTATAAAGTCACGAGATGGAAATTCAAATAAGCCATTCCTTTGGGACCACAAACAAATTTCAGAAACTTCTAAATTGAAATTGGATTAGTATAATATCTTTTAAGAGTATAAGGTTCGGTTCTTCATGGTTTGGCGTTCCTGGGTGTCCCAGCTGTTTCGGGGGAAGGGCTGTAGTGTATAATGCATACGAACTTGAAGATCCCACTTCCTGGGGCCAGCATAATATGAGAATCTCATGAAACATCTCAACTTAGTCGTCCAATTCTACATTTCTATAAAAAAAAATTACAGAATCTGGATAACGTCGTCTGTCCAGGCAGTCTATTGAAGTCCCCTCTCCACCAAGTAAAGAATCTGCAGGCGCTAATGTATTCTAGACCCAGTTTTTTTTTAGATGCTTTCTGAATGTACAATGCCCGTGAGAAATAGAAAACAATTTCTGCTCAGACTAACCCACCTATTGACTTATTCCGATCGTATTTGCCCAGAAATTGTCTTAAGGCTGCCACAGTTCTGGGAACTTTCACGAATCCTGTAAGTTTTAGAAAATGATTTTTCTCCGTCTCAATGAAAAAAAAAAAAAAAATTACAAGAAATTCAAAAATTGATACTCCATTTACGCACCACTAGGGAATCCAACGGAAGGTTTCGATAAAAATTACCTAATCGAAAGTTTCAAGTTATGAATGGATTTTTCAGTTTTTCTGCGAGTTTCTTTGAACTTTTTTAGAGAAATAAACTAGATGGATATGCTGAACACACAAACTGCAAAAAATTTACAGTAAAACAGAAATTAGGTAGCGTGAGAAATATAAAGAGACAGACTGGCTGGGTGATAAGATAGTAGATAGGTTGCTGACTGGTTGTAAACTGGTCGTAAACTGTCTTAAAACTGTATTGTTGCGGCTTTATTTATATAAATCGAACTCTCTCCCTTCTAGTGTGGCCTAGGCGGGGAATACTAACTATTGATTCATTTAATGTGTTTCTCCGCTCTTTGGATCCTATGAATTTTGATGAATCGGATCCCCTTACAGACAAGGTAATCACATTCTACTACCTACTGAGAACAATCCTCCCCCCCCCCTACTACTTCATGAATTCAAACTTATTTTAGGACTCATACTGTCACTATACAATAATTACATATAAAAATAACAGTTTTCTTTAAATTTCAATTTTCACTCTTCCTAACACAAATATAAGGGTAGTGGGGAACAACTGCCTACCCAGGGCAGGTAGTGGAAACGATTACATCGTAGTGCAAGAAGAGAACGCCAATAATATTGAAAATTTAAGGCACAAATTCCGCAAAAAACTACCTAAATATCAATTTGTTTAAAAAAATATTTCAAATAAAAATGATTGGTTTGTATTTGTGCAATCAGCTTTTCAAGTTTCAAGGAATTCGTTATATTTCCGTTTTCAAGAAAATTTCCAAAAAACTCAAAAATCTAGTCTGTAAAGTCGCCCTTCCGGTTCTCAGAAATATCATTTCAAATTTGGAATCCTAGCTATGCTTCTTACATTTTATTGAAGTGGTACTTTAGAGGAAGCTTAAAACGCTACTGCCCCCCCCCCCCCAGAACCTGTCAAAATAACCAATTACTAAACCAATAACATAAATATATAGGGTAGAGAGTATGCGAAGTTTAAAGAAAATAATTGGAGTCGTTTTCGAGGTAAATCGCGTAAATCTGCAGAAAAAAAAAATAGATACATTTTGATGAAAAGCTTTATTGTCACATGCGGTAAGTGTGTCACCTAAATCAAATTTGAGTTTTTGAGATATTTTCTTCACACAGACAAACACACATTCGCTAAAAAACATTTTCCGTAGTTGTATATTTGACGACCTCAAAACAAGTGTTTCCGGTGATAACTCAATTTTTGAAATTTCAACACTGAAGAAAGTTTTAACGAAAGATTTATTTCATACCAAATTTTTTGTCCTCAAGATTATGTATGGATTACTATTTCAATTAAATAAGCTGAAGATTTACAAAATGGTTTGTTTTCTTTTTTTTATTACATTTATGTTATAATAAAATTTACAAAAATTGGTAATAAACATTGGGGGAAAATGTAAGTGGAAATGGCTACTATATAATTGTTGAATATAATAATACATTTATTTAATATTACATTGTAAATTGTATGAACTGACTTGTAGCACAGTCCGGTCGTTAATTTGTAAAGGAATTTTGGCAAGACACTAAAACACAGAGAGAGTGAGAGACTCCACATTGGTGGAATGTGTCAAGAGGAGTCACTCTTCCAACCTCCCCCATACAAAACTGTACATAACTGTATTAATATATAAGTACATCAACTTTTACAGTACATTCATCTTATAATATGTCTACATTTTATATAATAAAATATAATAATAAATATTCAACTATTATAATATTTTAGAATTTAATTAATAAAAAAAAAAGTGATGAATATTCACAGATAATATTCTCAAATTTTTGAAATGAAACTCGCTGCTTAAGAAAAAAAGGAAAAAATCTAGTATGAAAAACACTTTCTCTTACTGCAGTTTTAATACTGTAATTGGTAAATTTTATAGTTAGTATACCAAGTATTTTTATGGAGAAAATCGCGGAGTAAAAACGCACTTCCGGTTTACTAATTTTATTGAAACTCGGAATTTAGGCAATTAATTTATTTCTAATCAGATGATAGGATCGGTATAATCAACTAAGATAGCACTTTAGAGAAAAACATATCCGCATCCCTACTCCATAGGTGCCATTGAATTAATTTTTCAGAAGAAATATTACTATTTTATGGCCCAGTAAAAGTCACAAATTAGTCACAAAGTACAAATTCAAGTGGGTTTGCTCAGATTTTGTAAATAAAAAAATCTGGTGTGAAACACTAACACAACTTTCTCTTACTCCTGTTCTGAAAATTATAATTGACAAAGGTTATAGTTTGTGTACCAAATATAACGAAATTCATCGAAAACTGAAAAACCTGTTCAGTAAAAAAGGGCACTTCCCCGGTTTACGATTTTTCTTAAAATTTGGAATTTTGGCCATCTATTTATTTCTAATTAATTTTTTGTTTGGATGATAGATTGTATAATCAACATGACACCACTTTAGAGGAAGCTGTAACCCCACCCTCCCCCCAAAAGTGCTCTTAAATGAATTTTCCCAGAAAATGTTTTAAATAAAAGTTGTAGATCTTTGTATGTCTAGTTTATTTAAGAAGTTTCAAGAAAATTGCGGGAGCCATTTTTGATAAAATCGCGAAAAAGTGAAAAAAATCATTTAGTAAAGTGTTAAAACTAAACGCACTTCCGGTTATCCGATTTTTTCAAACCCGGAATTTCAACAATATATTTAATTCTAATTAACATTATTTAAATGACAGAATTGTCTAATAAACTGAAATTGAAGTTAGTTAAGATGAAAACCTAACCCCGCTCCTCCCCTAGAAAAGCCCTTAAATGAATTTTCATGGAGAAATGTTTCAAATAAAAGTTGTAGCTCTTTGTATGTGTAATTGATATAGTAATGTTTAAAGAAAATCGTCAAAGCCATTTTTGAGAAAATCGCAAAAAGTAAAAAAAGCAACTTGTAAAGTGGTACTTCCGGTTGAGGAATTTTGACAGATAACGCACCATCAGATCCCATGGTGATACCTAAACTAAATAGCAAGTTTCAACTTTCTACGGTTTTTCGTTTTTGAGCTATGCTGCACATACATATATACACGTCACACAGACCATTTTCTAAAAACCACTTTTTTGGACTCAGAGGACCTCAAAACGGATATTTCCGGTGAAAACTCATTATCGAAAATTTGACACGATTACAATACTTCCTCTTACTAGGAGTAAGAAAAAGTAAAAATAAAAGCTGACTGAGAAAAATTATCAAAAACAACAACAAAAAATTAAAAAAATATGATCTGTAAAGTTTAACTTCCGGTTGTGAACGGAATTTTATTGAAACACCTTTGTTTCTGGATCTCCAGAATATCAAGTATGAACGGTCCTGTTATTTCAATTTTTTGGGGATATTTTGTTTTCTCTCATACTCGTATATAAAATTACATACACACACGCGCCCACACACACACACGCCCACAAAATTTGACCAGACCCTAATACTTCCACTTAGAGCAGTAAGAGAAAGTTTGGGGGAAAAAAACAATAGAAAGTTCATTCATTACAGATCAAGCAGTAATAGTTTGCTTGCATGGATATAGATAATGGATCACATGAATACATGATGTTGGAAAAGATAGTACAATAGCAAAGATAGAAAAGTGGGGGGGGGAGATAGTGAAAAAGAGGCGCTCCTCTTAGATACCCTTTCACTAAAGACGGCTCCTTTCACTATTCCACTTGTTCTCTTTAGAAATCTATTCGACTACTATTAGTTTAGCCAAAAATATACATTGTGAATAACTTAACGTCCACATACATTCACGCTGATGTATAGTTGCATAGAGCCAAAATGATAACTAAAAAAAAAAGTATTTTTTTTTTTTTAATATGAACGTACACACCTGGTGCCAGCAGCCAAACAAACATAGATAGGTAAGTTAAGCTGGTGGGTGGGAAGATGGCGATGTTCAAGCATTCTAAAGATTCCACTCGCTATTACATCACAATTATTGTTAGATTATTATTTGAACAAGGTTGGTATCTCTGTTTTCCTACTTTTCTATAATATGACAAGTTACAGCATACAGCCTTTATTGGTATTACTGCTTTTATAGTTAATATCTGATGTATTGAATGAACCTGATCAACTTTATGAATAGTAAAAGTTTTATTATAGAATTTAGTTTTGTACAATTCATTTTAGTTTTCCAATTTATTGTAACTACTTAATGAGGATATATTTAATAAATATTAGTTAATTATTTATTAATATTCTATTCTACTTATTCTCAAAACTATTTGATTACTGTTAGTTTAGCCAAAAATATACTTAAGTGCAAAACTTTCGGTATAGTTTCAGTAGAGGTAAACTATTTTTTGCTCAATATAAACGCCCACCTGGCACCAGCCAAACAAACATAGACTGGAGCGTCCGAGATTGTTCCTCACGTACCCTCTGGATATCCAATTAAAAACAAATAAACATTAGTCGTTATCGCAGCCTTCCTTTGACTCACTTTTTACTTAAAGCTTCCGTGTCCGTGTCAAATTTTCTAAATTGAGTTTTCACCGGAAATACATGTCCTAAGGTCCCGGAGAGCTACGAATATAATATTTTTAACGTATGTATGTTGTGTGAGTGTGTGTGTGTGACCAAAAGGATCCCAGGAAGCTCTCATACTTGGTATACCGTTTAGATACTATCTCGAAGGTTTCGGACAAAATCTATCAACCGGAAGGCGAGTTTACTGAATTTATGATTTTTTTTTTTAAGTTTTTCGCAATTTTCTTGATAACGGCTCCAAACTATTTGCTTTAAACTTGATGTATATTATCCATATATATAAAATCCCTGCCACTTTTATTTAAAACATTTTCCAGGGAAAAATTTATTATTTTGAAGTGTTCTGAGGGAAAAGAAGCGTTTTATGCTTTTCTCTAAAGTAGCACTTCAGTATAATGTATGGTTTTAACACCTATATAATGTTAATATAAATCAGAATCATTGCTAGAATTCCAAATTTGGGTAACTGGTTAACTAAGAAGTGCCCCTTTAAAAAATAAGCTTTGGAATTTTCTCGAAAACGATTATAATGATTTTTCTTTAAGCCTGGAATAACTTTTATTTAAAAGATGTTTCCGGAAAAAACTGATTATTTAAGAAGTTCTAGGGACCTGGCACTTAAGTTAAAATTTTAACTGCCATTAAAAGTTTTTGTTGCACAGAGAGCGCTCCTATTTACACTTATGTATACATGATAATCCCTACCACCTTTCTATGGCCAAGCCTATTTAATCGTAAACTTCCAATTATTTTAAAGAAAATGTTTCTATAGTATTGAATTATTGTAGTGAGAAAAGGT